>VWZP01004041.1:196463-214267 GCA_013396995.1 Dicaeum eximium | reverse complement strand
GGGTGGTAAAGAGAGGGGTAAAAACAAAAAGGTGCAGAACATCCAGAAACCTGAACCTATGGATAAAGATAGCGTGCTCTATTAACTTTTGTGTTTTTTCCTCTTGCACATAATTGTTACATGTGTTGATCGAAGTGACATTCTATTTGTTCTCCCTCTTCCCGTGATTTTGCCTTAATAAGGTGGTGCTGGCTGACTTCAGGCGCCGCAGCGGGACGCGGCTTTCGGGGATTTGCTTTCGGGCTGGGGCTGCTTTGGGCTCACAGATGTGCGAGTGCCAGAACGCCTGGGCCAAAGAACTGCCCCTGTGCTTGCGAGGTAAACGCTGGTGCACCTCTGGGAATCCATCGGGCGCCTCTGGTAATGAATTATTAATTCATTAACTCCGTTTAGAACGCTGAGGCCACCCCCGGCTGCTGCACCCCGCAACGCCACCGGCAACCAATCGCCCACCAATGCACACGACGCCTCAAGGACCTGCTGTGGGGAGGATGTGGCAGCTTTCCGCAGTGGGAAAGGGCCCTTCCCGGCGCTGGGGCCGGCAGAGCTGGGCCGGGAATCGCCCCGGGATCTCCCGCTCCCGCCCGTGCTCCTCGGCGCTGCGCGGGCGGCCGGGCCGTGGCGCCGCGCCGCCGCCAGGTGCCGCTGTGGCGCCTCGGGAGCGGGGCCGCGCTCCCGCCGTGCCGCGCTTCCCGCCGGGAATTGCCCCTCACGGAGCGGCCGCGGCGCCGCCGCCTTCGCCGGAGCGGAGCTGCCGGGCTCTGCCGCGCTGGGTCTGGTGCTCCCGCTTGTGTGCTCAGTGCAGCGGGTCCGCGGCACCGCTGAGGCCACACCTGCGGCCCTGTGTCCGCCTCTGAGCCCCGCACTACGACAAGGACATCGAGGGTTGGAGGCGCTGGAACTGGCTGCCCGCAGGAGTGGTGGAACCACCGTCCCTGGAAGTGTTGAAAAGACGCGTGGACGTGGCATTTTGGGATATGGTTTAGTGGTGGACTTGGCAGTGCTGGGTTAATGTTTGAATTCAATGATCTTAGAGGTCTTTTCCAACCTCAATGACTCTTACGATCGAAAGTGTGGTTCTTCTCTGTTTGAGGCACACTTCCACAATCGTGCTTCTCTCCTCTCGTCCACAGCTAGAAAAGCCTGATGGAAAGAAATGCTTAACCATGGAGCTCCTATTGTACACGTCTCATTTCCCACTATGGCACTGATGCTTGGGCACACTGACACTTGGGGGTTTCCCCATGAAAAACTTGAGTTAACATCTCAAAAAGCAGTCTTGTGTTGGTATATATTGGTTTCCTTCTCCTCTCCCTATGGAATTCAGTCCATACCAACAATGAAAGCATGTAGTCCTGCATACTTGCAGGAGGTAATTCTGCTTGTCATGGGTGTAAAATACAGCATTATTCTCTTACATATGTGCTGTTCTCCAGGTAGAGAGGGAAATTACCCTCTCAAGGTGAAAGGAACTCGAAGCTTCTCTTAAATGTTTTGAGAGCATTTGATAGAAAGTGACATTTGAAACACCAAGTGCTACCAATTAATTTTATAGCTCAGAACTATTACTGGGCCATATCCTAGAGGTTTAACTCAAACCCTTGCTTTTAGACTCACTAGTGTCTGGAATCTAAACTGAATATTGTACACGTCAAACACTAAGGGAATTTGGTTTGCTTTTCAGAAACATTGAATTCCTTGCAATCTAGGGTCTCTGGAGACCTTAAAAGGCAAAAATTCTGCCTCAGGGCTTTTGACCACTTGTTCTGAGGTCTGCCCTGTTGTAATTGTATTTGGTTTTTACCTGATGCTTCTTTCCAAATGGTTAATTCAATGACAAACAGTTTTTAGCTGTAAGCAGGAGCTTTAGTTCAAGAGTAGTTCTTGATATTGGGGTTATTTAAATGAATCCACACTGCCAATAACCTCTTCCTCTGAGGTAAAAGGTTACTACAGATAATCAACAAGATTAAATACTAACAAAATTATTATGAACCCATATACGACTGCGATGATTGTTTCCCAATATTTACTGAATAACTTGCCTGGGAAGTAGGTCTTAGTTTGGCTCTCATGGTTGATTCTAAGCCGTCTCTTACCCATACTCCTGAGACTCTGGTTAATTTTGTGGCACAAAATATTTAATTATGTGCTCTGCCAAGTGAATACAAGGTCTCAAATTGAATTGCAGCGTCCCTGGGCAACTATTTTAGACACTTTGGTAGAATGTAAATGCATATTTTCTGCATGCCAGATCCTGGCTCCATATCGATCAAAGTAAATCCTCAGTAGTTCCACTGAAGGCTTGGAACAATCTTAAATTATGTTGTTGAGGTCACGTTGTGACCCTGAAGCTCTGGCAGAGACCCAAACCAAGAAATTTGTGTGGGAAACTGGGGAGGGAATAAATTAGCACTTGCCTATGCTTTTTGTGGAAGTAAACTGTTGCAAAGGTGTGAGTTAAGATGAAAGCTCCTCATGGTGGTGGATATTGCTTTCCAGCTGTTTCTGCTGGAAACAGCTCAGTGTGTGTGTATGGGATGGGTCCTTATTTTCTGATGGTGCTGTGTCTCAAATAACAACCAGTTTTGCATTTCCATCCCCCCACTGTCCCTTCCCCCTGACCCCCTCTAAACAAATAACACTTAATCTTATGAAATGCAAGTCCAGGGGTAGGTTCTAGTCCAGTGGGTGTTTTTTTTTCCTCTGGTGAATTTAATCCTTCATTTTCTCTCTCTGCCAAATGCAAGTGGCAGGTCTAAACAGTATTAGGTAATTGTGGTTGTCATGCTGCAGATTGCACTGTGGAAAAAATTAATTGCTGTTTTTTCGCCCAGGGCTTTGAGCCGTGGTCCCTGTGTCTGCCTGGAACGGCGTCGTTTCCCTGCCCGCTGGGGCTGCGTTCCGTGGAGCAGCATGAAAGGGCTCCTGTGCAGCTGCTCCGGGCGAGTGGGCGGGCACCTCATTCAGTAATAACAGCTAATTTATACAGCCATGGACATCGGCGGCTATAAATAAACACTTCTGACTGACTCTGCATACTTAAAGTGAAACGGGAGAGACTGATGGACTGGAAAGAGAAGTCTGGTGTAAATGTTGTCAAGGCCAGATCCTTAACACAGGGTGTTTCAGGAAAGCCTTTTGAAAAATCACAGGGAAAATGTTGGTTTCTCAGAAATGACACGTTTTCCTCTTTTCAGGGCTTTGTGAACGTGGGAGAAAGGAACAAAGCAAATCCAAGGTCCCAGCAGTTGTATTTTGGAGACAGGCATTCCTCATTGCTTTCCCAAAGTGCATGACTGGAATCCAGCTTCTCTCCATACAGGATGTAGCAGAGAGAAGTGCCTCTTCTGAGCCCTTTTCAAAGAAATAAACAACCTCCCCATGATTCTCCTCAAAGCCCTGTAGTCCAGCAGCTCAGTCACCACATCAGATCCCAAAGGTACCCCTGGTGTGAGCAGGAGATGAGGGTGAGGTCTGCCATTTGGCGCCTCTGGTTGGAAGTGGAAAGACCTATCCCTCTGTGCTGAGGCCCAGGCTTTGTTTTGAGTTTCTGACAATTAAACTGTTTGTACTGGAGTATCAGTACAAAATAAAAGAATTTTAAAAGGACAGAAGTAGAGATAAAAATACCCAACAAACCTGTGCAGAGAGTTTCCATGACTTTCTCTCTTTCCTAATTCCCTCCATATTTTTTCTTCTGTCTGTCTCTCCAATACATTTCCTTTGACCAGCATCTTTCAGTTTCAACAAAAAAAGGAGGGAGGAGTGTGTTTGTGTATGGGCATGTGTAATTGCTTACATTCCCCTTGCAAAGTTAGCTGGAGCGAGTTATTTAGATAAACTGGGAATTACTGAATGCATGCACATCTCTCGTTGAGTTCACTTAGTTTACAGTCTGGGCCTAGCATGTTAACTTCCCAGATTAGAATTTTTATCAGCTGCTTAACACATGAGAAGAACAATCTTATGTATACACATTATCTTTTTATTGCTCACGGGCAGCTTACAATGTGTTTCATTTTTACTGAGCTCCAGCGGCATTTGAAAGGTGAAAATAACACCCCGGTCAACAGCGTGCACAGTAGCTCTAAGGAGGGGTTTTGGCAATGAGGATGGAGTTAGACATTTAAGTAGTGCAACTAGTTTCAAATCCTCTTTGCATGCAGGAATAATAAGATTTTTCTATTTCACATTGACCATTAAGGAACACTTGTACTACTCTCGGTTTTGCATGTTTATTGGAGTTTGCAAAGCAGATCTCCAGTGTTTTGGATGTTAACAAAATGTTGAGGCTAATAACAGAAATCAACTATATTGAGGAAAATTAGTAAACATGTGAATGGAGTGTAATTATATGGCAGGCAGCTTTATGTTAAACAGTGCTTTAAATTAACATGCTTTCTGTCAAAGCAATCATACAGTCAGTATAATTAGGTTACTTTGCTGCGAGATTAACTGAAACCAAGAAAAAGGAAGAAACTGTTGCCTTCAGATTTCCTGTTAAAATGGAGGGGAGATATTAAACATATTAATATTACAGAAAGTTTCTCGTTAGAAAAACTTGGCTTCTTGGTGAACTTTCTGAGCAGATATTTCTAATTACAGTGCTTGTTAGCCCAATTTGTTATCTAGCTAGCTTGGAAGTCACAGCACTGTTAAAATTATCTCTCTTAATTTTTTCCAGACTTGATGAAGGGCAATCCAAACAGGAGTTGGCTTGCATTCACAGGTCTTTTACAGAGCGGTGTGAGGCTCATGAGGGTGTGCATTTACCAGTGACAACTTTTAACCAAGGACACATCCTCATGTACATTGTGCAAGAGATGAGAAATCTGTGTAAACAGATTAACACAATTTTCTTATTCACAGCAGTTGCAGAATTAACATGAAAGAGGCAAACATTTCATATTTTCCACCAGTTTTCCATATGTCTGATGTCATAATGGCTTCGCCAGAAGCTGCAATGCATTGGAGAAAGGATTTATCACAGCTACATTTCTTTTCCTCTACTTCATGGCTTCAGCATTCATGGAGAGATTGTTTGGCTTCGAGAGGAGGATTCACTTTCCTTTCCACTTGTGGTCCAATATTACTATTGAATCTCCTATTTGGAGACAGAGGAGAAGACATTATTGGGATGTGAGGGGGAAGGCACAACAGAGAAGTCCTTTCCTACATCAGGCATGAGGAGGATGTGAAACAGGCCCCAGCCTCCCAACATCCCTGGGGAACTCTGGGAGTGGGAGTAAACTGCAAGTGCATGTCTTGGACCAGCTGCTAATGCTGAAGTGCTGCAGAAGTCAAATGAGCCTGGGATGTCCCCAGCAAGTAACAGATTACTCAACGACTGAGGAATTATTTGAGATCTGCCATGGGCCACACCCATTGAGAATAATTGTGCTTTGCCAGTGGGAGAAAGTATGCCACCAAGCAAACCTAGCTTGTTGTAAGAGTGTGAAAAGCTTTAAAAATAAAGTTTGTCTGGAAGGGCAGAAGATGAGTAATCCCTGCACTTAGGATATCTGGAGGTTCCTCACGTGGCTGGTCAGGACAGCACAGGACCTACTGAAATCCCACAGCTTTCTGAAGCACCAGGTATTGTGCTACTGCCAGGCACCCACTGTGGCAATAACCAGCTGGTTTTGAGTACCTTTTCTAAAACACTGTCTCAGCCTCTATTCTCCCCCTCTGATGATCATTCACTCACAGGAAACTCTCCTTTAAATGATCTTTCCTTGTCCATGGACCTCAGAGGCTAACCAGTGAAGAGGCTAATTAGTGAAACACTTAATTGCTGTATTGTATTGGTGTGTACTGACCAGATAGATATTTATGGGCAAGGAAAAAAACCCAAACCACAAAGAAAAAAAATTGCCTGGCAGGCCAGGACCAGCATGTTAACCAGCACTTCTTAATGTCTGGCCTCCACTGATGAATTCATTAAGCCTAACCCTGGTTTGCAAGAGGTTCTGATCCAGTCTGCCTCCAGTGGATCACCAGCTAAACTTATCACCAAAAATAGGACCTGTGACAAATAGTGCAGGTTTCCTTTAACAGTCAGTCATCTCTGCCTGAGGGATAAACTGCAGCTTTAAGGAGTGACAAATATGAAGGACATGAATGTGCCATCACAGGTTTGTGGTACAACTAGGACAAAAGGATGAGTCAAAAGTAAATACTCCTATTTAGTTTGCAAACTCTGGGATTTAAATCCTGTAAAATCTGAGTTCCATTCATCATCGGCAATATAGTGAAATTATGGATATAAACATTATTTGGTCACTGAAAGGAATAGATAGCCTCTGGACTCTTATTTTTTGCTCTAAAAGGCATGAGACAACAAATCCTCTGGAAAGGAATCTCAGTTTAAAAATCCCTCCTGGATACTGTAATAACAAAGGGTGGAACCTGTGTCTGGAGTAATAACTACATGCAGAACATCATTTTAACATTCAATTCGTCAACATTTTAACATTCATACAAAAACTGCTGTTGATAAGCCTGTACCATTACAGTGGTAGCACAGCTTCATACTCACATAGTTGCCCTTTGCATCCTTTTATTTGCCATTCGGCTTTCTGCAATCTCAACAGCTGCTCGGAATAATGACAGCATCAAGAATTCAATCTTATTATGGTATTGCTTTGTATTGCACAGATTTGTGAGCTGTCACATAGGCTGGATTTCCCAAGGCTACAGGGTATTAAGGGAGCTTGGTTTCAAAAGCCCATAAATACAAAAATAAAACTCAGGGAAAATAATCAGTCACGAAAATATGTTATATGATTCTGGAAAATGCATTGAATGCAAAAGTACTCTAAAAAAAAAGAGGAAAAACAAGCTAAAGAGAATATTGTTGGTTAACTTTATTTCAGCCTTAGGTAAATAGGTTTCAGCAATGTCTCCCCAAGATATTTAAGAACTCATAGAAGATCTGGAAGAGCACATCCGTCTCTGCACTAAGCATGAGAAAGATATTCCACCATAAGTTTTCTCTTTTCCTCAGAGCAATGGCTCTTATTCTTGTTGTGCTGCCTTATCCCTTGCATTATAATAGCTTTAATTTTTGTTTTGCCCCTGAAGGTGTTCCTCAGCCAGCTGCTGGCCAAAGCTTTCCCTTCTGGAGGACAGCAGGCATCCAGGTGGGTCTGTTGGAGCTGCTGCCCACTCCAACAATCAGCCTCCTTTCCTCCCCTTTTCCTCTCCCAAAGGGCAGTTCCACCACCTGGGGATAAGGATTTCTCTGGCAAATGCCTTGGGCCCACAAAATCTTGCAAGTGGTTTGCCAGGTGTCCTTTGGGAGGCTTTTCAATCACTGGTGGAGCAAGTAGCTGTTGCTAGCTATAGCTCCTCTCCAGCTGCATTTCAGAGTATTGAAATGAAGCAGCTGATGAATGTTATTTTGGGTTTTTTTCAGATGTGTTAGAAGACAAATGAATGTGCTCCATCTTCAAATGCTGGTTCTAGATAAGAGACCTCACTTGAAAGGTTGCTCTGTCTGATGTGGAGAACTTTGATCCAAATTTCTCCTAAGGATCTGATTGTCCCAAAAAAAGCAAACTCTAAGCGAGCACTGCTTTGCTTTATTTTTAAGGATTCTAGTTTGACTGGTCGAAGAAACATGAGATCAGTTGCCTGTGTGATGTTTTCCACCCATCAGCAATGGGAGAAACTATCACACGGTTCATCTTTGGTACTCAGACCCTGCAGCCAAGTTCTTGGCTGAGGTAAATTTATGGCAGTAAAAGAATCAGCTCATTGTTTCAAATTATCCTCTTTGGAGTTTCTCTATTGCTCAACACTGTCTTGTACTCTAGAAACTCTGGGATTTAAAACAAAAAGAAGTCATTACTGGTACTATTTTCTGTGCCTCTCAGGCTGTGCAGCTGGGTTGCCTTAGTTACCACCAATCCAACTGTGCAAGGGGAGGGAGAGGAGAGGCACATGAGAGATAATACATTTTTAAAACCTCCAATACTGTATGAAACAGTTTGTCTATAAATAATAAAATGAATTTAGGGTCTGGCATCCTGAAAAGGAAAAAAAAAGGTTATATTATTCTACAGCCTAGATTTTCCAGCTCTCAGAAATGATACTGCATCTTTTCGGTCAAGCACAGGATGTAGATTTAACACTTACTTGCATGAAGCTGGAAGCTTCCATCTATAGACTTTGGAATAAGTTGGAACTAAATATACCTTTAAGCGTGAAAAAGAGTAAATATTTATGTAGCTGGTTGTAGGAAAAATCTTAATGGCCTGGAGTTATAAGGGAGTGTGGAAGAGCCCATATGAAGCCTGGTGTGCTGTGGAACAAGCTTCATTAGCAGCCTACAGTCTGCCACAGGATGTAAGTCCAGAAGGGAGCCAGGCTTGCCACTCTGGTGGAGCTGTTTGTTAATTGCTTCTTGCACCTTTGAATAAACACATCTGGGCAGCCGTTCTTCATTCGAGTGGGAAAGAAATAAAAAGAAGCAACAGCCTCAGATTTTTTCCTTTGGGGAGAATCCTGGTGCCAGCAGCCCAGTCAGAGAGCTGTGCCTTGTCAGATCCCACCAGCATCAGGTCTAATTGTTTGGTGGCTTCAGGTGTTATTAACAAGGTGATTTCAGATGTGCCTATAGGAACCTAGTAGATATCTGCATTAACCTGTAACCCAAACTGCCTTTGGGGAATGAGGAGGAAGCAAAAGAGAGATCAAAAGTGCCCTTCCAGGTACTTTGTCTTTTGAGGGAGGGAGGGAGGAGGTGGGCAGGGTGGAGAGTATGGAAAGATGAAGAGGTCTTTCCTCTACCACCACTGATTGTTTTGTCTTGTGTGTGTGTGTGGGGGGGGGGGGTGTGTTTGGTTTTTGATTGCTTGTTTGTTTGTTTTTGTTTTCTGCAGGATCATTTCCACTGCATCCTCTGCCTTACTGTGATCAGAAGGAGAGAGAGGAAAGGGTAGGATGAAAAAAAGCACATGGAGCCATTTTTGCTGTGGGAACAAAGGTATGTTGGAATCACATCTTCATTCAGTTTGCAGCTCTTTTTTCTCTGGCAATGCTGAACCAAGAATTTGTCTCAGTCAGGAGTATATTAAAACTCTGGCACACGGTAATTTGGAATAGCTTCCCTGTGGCTATGTTTCAAGGCTTATTGGGACTTCGTTATTGATACCAGCTTAAGGAAGTCCTAGTCTTCTCCTGGGTGGGCACAGCTGGGATGTGGATCAGGAAAAACACTTGGCAGCAACATGGGGAACTGTAACTCAAGGGGAGTGTCTTGCACGAGGATGAAAATACCATGTAATTGTTAAGGCCAGGATTTTGTGGCTCCTTTGAAAAATACCAACTATGCATGGAGAGGCAGACCCACCACACAGATGAGACCTCCAGGGATTGCAAAAGCACACCAGATATCAATGGAGAATGTTGTGCGTTGTTTATATACATACTCTGAGGTTACATTCATGCTACCACAACTGGGGTGCTTTTCAGCCTCTCTGTGTGCACAGTAAAGTTGAGTGCTTGTCCCAGTTTCTTTAGTCAGCTGTTGAATATGCATCTAATTTTTGCAGTTAATTTGATCTCTGCTTGGCACAATATTTTGTCCAATCAGTTAACATACTGGAAATCAAATTATTTTAATTCTGATTATCTCCAGCTTATGCAGCAGGCATACTCTAGGCCTAAAATTACTAATATGTACTCAGTGATGAAAAAAATCTGATACATAAATGTATCAGATATCTCATATAAAGCCTTATGCCATTATGTGGTGGTGGTGCAGTCTTTGATTAGTAGTAGTTACTATTTATGTGATGCCTCTTAAACCAGAGCTAGTGCAGAAAGGCTGCAGATCTGTTTTCATTTAGCAGCAATCCTCATCTCATATGATGTTTATGCTGAATAGAATGCGGCCAAAATCTCCAAACATGGGCACGCAGAGCAAGCATCTTGTTTGCAAAGGTAGCAAGCGGTGAAGTTGGTTATTCAGCACATTTAAAAGCCAATCTGCTGCTTTTAGGTAGCTGAGTAGGGATGGTGAGAGACTAGCTACAGATACTCTGCTTTGGCTTGACAGGCATGTGAGACTTTGCAAAATGGATCAGGCATCAAATGTTCCCTGAAAACAGAGGGAGGTTGTCTTATTTATTTTCAGAGGTGTTTTGCAGTGTTTTTTACTTTAATCAGAAAGCTAGTTTAAGAAATTGCAAATGTTCCCACATTTGTCCTAAATAAAATACACATGTTTTCCTGACAGAAACTTTCATCCTTAAAAATTCAATCTTGAGTGAAGAAGGAGAGGAAACCAGAAGGAATAATAATGACAATAATAATAATAATAAATAATAATATCCCATGCCAAACCCCCAAAGGTGCTTCCTCAGTTCTCTCTTTCTTCCACTTGTTAAATATGCTTTCCTAAACTATGTTTTTTTTCCCTCCAACTGCTCATTATATCCAAGGAAGCTGCTTTTGAATTTTTTTAGGTCACTACTGGTTATACCACTACCAAAGCAGAAGGGAAAAATTCTTAACAGTTTGTAAAACTTTCCAAAGAGCTGGTTTAGTCATGGAGCTGCTGCTGCAGTGCTTTTGCTTGGATACACTGATGCATTCCTCTAAATTTGCAGTAAACGCTGCTAATCCCTAGTCTGAACAAACAACATGTGATGCAGGTGTAAGAGTTTTAGCCCAAGACATGTGGCTTCTCTGGACCCTTCTTTGAGCAGGAATTCAAAATCCAGTGATTATGCTGGTGAGAGGTGCTTTGTGACTCAAATTAGAGAAAGTTGGTCCAATCTTTGTCTGGTAGGGTTGGGATCCCTGTTCCAATTTGTTCTCTGTTAGCATGTGGGTGGGACCCAACAATCACTATCTGACACCCAAATGCCACCACCCTGCCATTTTCCCCAGTGTACTCATGCCCCCTTCCTCTCCCTGCCTGCCTGGACAATCACAGAAATTCATTTTAGGGGTATTTTTTTCATATGCATAGAAGTAATGAAGAAAACTTGGACTGACCCCAAATCATACGGTTGAGGAACTCTCCGAAGTTGTAGAAGGAGATGATGATGGCAAGGCTACCGGCAAAAAAGGCTGCTAGTCCAGGGGGGCTGAACAAAGCAAAGAGAGGATATACCCACTCTCCCGTTACAGAATAAATCCACAGCACCCTAGGCAAGGAAGGAGAGAAATTACCTTTGGTTAGGACCATTCAATTAGAAAAACCACTTCAAAATTTCCAGCTCCTGAGGGGCTGAGTTATCAAAACAGGCTTGATATAGAGAAAATTAGCTTGGCTGTCAATACATCTCCTCGGCACTTGGGCTATTTGCTGTGAAGCACACTTGAGCCACTGCTAAATTAGATGGGTTTCAGTGCAGGTTGAAATTCACACAATATTCTGCTGTCACCCTGGTGGCACTGGCTATTAACAGCAGTAAAAGCACAGTAAAATAGCAAAATGTTTAAGAACAGGGATGTGCACTTGGCTATACTAAGTGAAGCTTATTCAAATGAGTTCTGACATATGTTTGCTCTTTAGATACAACAGCTTTTCAGCTCCTATCCAGATCCCTAGAGTCTATGGAGACACAGAGCTGTTCCTCCCTGTCTCAATCCTTCTGCTGTTGACCACTGTTTTCAGGAGTGGAAAGAAGTTTTCAGAAGGTGAGAGGGCAAGGGGAATTCTCCAGCACCTTTTCTTTTGCAAGAGAAGGAAAAGAAGAAGAATGGTTAGGTGGGAAACAGATGTGGCTCTGCAAACCATGGTTTGGAAAAGAAGGAAAAGGAATTGGATTAACATGCCTACTATATAGGATTTATTTTCTTCTAATTGTGCCCTTTATTTCAGCCCTTTTTGTTCTCTCAGAAAATATCTTGTAGTGGCTGTCAGTTCACTGGTAATATGTTCATTGTTTATGGCTCATAAGAGTGGTTGGTAGAGAATGCCTGAACTTAAGAATATAAAAGTGATCTTTATATTTGGAGTATAGGAAAAAAAAACTTCTTTGGGAATTTTTTTTGTGAATAAAATTATTTATATTTATACTGATTATGTAAAGAATTTAAGAAATAGGGTAAAGTCTTCATTGATTGTTATCAGGATGTGCCATTTTAACAAGGACAGTACTTCCCTAAAACAAACTTTTGTGTCCAAATGGTCCTAAAAGGCTTTATTTTTTATTTATAAAAAACCATATCTGAGGATTATGCCATACTTTCCACCATCAGTGCTAACCTGGGAATTGCAATCACAATTTTTTCTGATGTCACCCAGCCTACTACCTTACACTGAGCATCATGCCTTAAAGAGAAGTGACAAATGGGCTGGCACACTATCCTGAAACTGTCTCCTGACACTGAGGAATGGGAGAATGCTAAGGATGAAAAAAAAGGGCTAAAAAGATGCTTCTTCCTTTCTCTAGTGAAAGAAGGAAGGAGTGGGGCATGAAAAGGTGGTTTTGTCTTGCCTGTAAATTAAGATTTACTATCCTCACCTAAGGGATAGAGTGGAGATATGGAGGAGATTGATAGTAGAGCTGTCAGGACTGAGCATGGAAATATTTAAATGTAGGGACTCAGTTTTATAATTCAAGATTCTTTCATCTAACAAACAGAGCTGTGAAACATCTAAGTAATTAAAAAAAAAAAAAAAAAAAAAAGCCTACAGGAAAGGCCCCTGAGAGGCTGAGCAGAAACATGGAAGTCCAGTGAGCAGAAACACTGAAGTCCAGGTGCTAAGTGGAGCCTGTGCAAATGTCAGCATGTTCTTCACTGCACAGGACTCCTCCTTTCATATTGTATCTCCAGCAGTGACACAGAGAGTGACAACCACCTTTCTTTTATAAAATGAGGAACTAGATTATCTTCATGCAATTTGGCCAGCTGGTGTGTCTCATATGAAGCACTGCAACCTGTATTTTCAAACCCAAATAAGTGACTGTTGCAAGCCACAGTGACACCCTGCTCAGAGGCAGGTGTCTGGTGGCTGCTCAGTTTCTCTGCTGCCTCAGAGG
The DNA here is from genome assembly GCA_013396995.1 of Dicaeum eximium. Lineage (NCBI taxonomy): Eukaryota > Metazoa > Chordata > Aves > Passeriformes > Dicaeidae > Dicaeum > Dicaeum eximium. The sequence goes on along the minus strand of VWZP01004041.1, from coordinate 201,260 downwards.
CACCAGTCACTTCTCAGCCCTTCGGTGACGGTCCAGGGAGAGGCTTGGAGGAAGGACTCTGTTGATTGTGAAACATATGGTGCCCAAATGGGGCTATTAAATCACCAGGTTGTAGCACCAACAGTAAAATATGTACGTATGTTGAGATTTTGGTGCACGGTCCAGAAAATTTTTCTGTTGGTTGAAAGTTGTTGTCTGTGGTTTGTAGGGAACCACAAAGTGGAGGCAAAAAGAAAGCAGGCAGGATGTTCCTTGCTGATTTGTAAACCATATTGACATCCTAATATCTTTTATCCAGTCATCAGGGCCCTGGCACACAGGGGACAAGCACTAAGGGACCACCTTCCACTCAGGACCCTGGCAACACAATGCAGCACCAACTCACAGAAGATACTGGGAGGGCTCAAATGCGTTGATGCTTGTGTTAATCTTCATCCTTTGGTGTGGATTCAGGTCCTGATATGAGCCATGTCTCCCGAGGGATGAAATTGCTCAGCTGACAGGGATTTTAGGGGAAAGCACAGCTCACACGGCTGTAAGAGCAGTCTGGTCTCAAAGACAGTAAAACCCAAATGTTGTCATAAGACAAGCAAAACAAAGCTGGTGTTAAGCAACTGGGTGAATCAGAACACAGAAAAAGAATTTAGGAAGCTATGGTCATAATCCTATTAGGCTCTGGGCTGGATTAGAATAAATGGCTCCTAATTTTCTTATGCAATGTGTCAGTGAAGTCCCCTGTTTCCACAGCCACTCTGATGGGCGTCAATTCACTCCAGTGTTTCACCTGAACAGTTTATTTTCTCTTTCAGATTTTCACTCACTGGGCTGAAGATGGTCTCTAGCTGAGAGTGAGAACTGGTGAGTAGGAATGGGAAGGATGGGTTTCCTCACAGTTCCAGTGACTTCTCAGAAGTCTTTTCATGGCGACAAGTTGCTTCCTTGCTGACCGGTATCCTCTTGTTCTTATACAGGTGCTCTATATTCTCCACCCTAGAGCCTGGATGTTCCTCCGCTCTGGAAAGTTGTGTCACACCATATCCTGAAATTACACAGCCCCCTTCCTGAGCTGGGTCTCAATATAAGGCATCCTCTGAGAGCTTTAGAGTGTTGGCAGCTGCCCATAGTTACATGGAGTGGCAGTGCCTCCATATCCCAGCACTGCAGTTGGGATGCAACAAGCAAACCCACTCCAGGGGTGCATGACACACAGCAGGTGGACAGATGTCTATCAGCTGTGGGAGGTGCTGATTAGATATAGTTTATTCTCTCAGGATCATTCTCCAACAGGGATCGACTGGTGCATTGCTGGAAGTGTGGGCACTCCCACTGGTGGAGTGGGAGGTGGTGGTGGGCAGATGCCTCCTCGCTACCCACCAGTTTGCACCTGGCTCCAAGTATCGTTTTCTGTCTCAAGTTTCTAAATCAGCCACGTGTCCCTGCCAAATGCTAAACTGAGTTTTACTCTTCTCCTGCTCCCATGACCCCCAGACCTTTTGGGATTTGGGGGTTTTGCAGTGAGCACAACGAGTGGAGGTAAATTTGATGGTACCGGTAGAAGTAAGAACTCCAGCCCAGAAGAAATTACTCAAATCATCCCTGAGTTTATGGCAGTTCAGTTACTTTCCTAAGAGAGGCCTTACAAGAGCAGGAGACACTATATAAGGTCTCAGGACCTGTATTGTGTTTGAAGAAACCTGCTTTGCTTATGCTTGTAAATAGTTTTCATGGGTCTCAGCTGAAGTTTAAATGATTTCTCCACAGAAAAGACTGCTGTCCTCCATGTATCTGGGTAGGAACTTTAGATCTAAAGTACAGCATTTGGCCTTATTTTAAGAAGTAGATTACTTGAAGAAAAAATACATAAATTCTTACCAACTGATATACAGAAAAGCAACAAATCCCAGTAGGATCAATCCCTTCTTCTTTGCTGGGTAACGATGTGGCAAGGCAAAGATTTCCATGAGAGCAAAAGGCAATACAGCCGTGTGCTGGAGAAAAAAAGAGAGTCTGTCACTGACAGATCACAGTGCCTCGCCTTCAGTCACTGCTGATCACAAAGTTCAGGCACCTGCTCAGAAGCAAAGAATTATTTAACGAACCTGAGTATAATTGTATACAAATGTGCATACTTCATTTTTTACAATGCAGAAGTACCCCTAGAGTAATAAGCACAAAAATGTTCTTGTTAATAGCATGTAAAAATGAGGTTTGTCTGTAGCATGGTCTATGTTTATAATAGGTGAGCTCTCCTTTTTCATTTTTTAATGCAATTTTTTTTTTATAATTCCATTAGGGTACAAAAGATAATGAACTCTATGTGCAGCTGAGGATGTCAGAAGACTGCTCCTTGAACTCACTAAGCAATTGCTGAATTGCCTTCATGTTCTCTCCTAGTCATTATTGTATTTTATATAGTGTCATTTATTACTTGCTCCAGTGCAATCCCAGTGTGTTGTGCTTCCCTTTGTAAATGGAAAAATAGGGTTGTGAACATACAGGAGACTTCAGTTAGCTGTGATTGAAGGTGATGAAGGAATTTCAAACAAGCTTATCCCAGAGTCAGAAAGGACCTAAATTGATGGAGAAATGTGTTTTTCTTTTTCTTTCTCTTTTTTTTTTTTTTTTAAATTTTCATTGTTGAAGAGTTTGAATTGTGGTTTCAGTTTCAAGGACTTTAAAGATAACTGTCTGAGCATGGAGGATTTTCAGCTCTGGGCAGACAGTTTGGTGGCACTGACTGTTATGCAGTGAGGAGCTGCCTCCAAGAGGGATGTTCCTCACCATGGGGATGTTGGCAGCACAGCAGAAAGCCTCCTGGGCTCAGATGTTAAATGGCCAATGCAGAGATTCATGGGATGCTAATGCCTCAAATTTTTGACTGATTTGAAATAATTTCAGAAAATAATTTGCCTGGGTGAAATTTCCCCACTGAAAAATTTGTATTCCCTGTGCAAGCAAACAATAACTTTGAATTGCAATACCTAGGACAGAGGGCTTAAACAATGTTGGGGGACAACAAAGCAAAACTAGTCAGTGAAATGCAGCAGGAAAAAACTACAGCAACAACTGTAGCTGATTAGTTGGTTAAATTCCTGCTAATTAAGTAAATAGTTTCATGGGTAGATGGGGGCGGTATGGGAGGAGAGCAACAGAGAAAGATAGTTAGACTTTTAAATAGAAAAAAAGTCAAACTAAGGATTTTTTGGTCTTTCTCCCTAAAGGCATAACCTGCTGGGTGTATGGCATGAAGATTCCTCTTGTCCCAAGGAAATGGTTCTAACATTCTTAATGTACGAGTTTTTCAGAAACTGTGGTCAGCATTTGATATGGTAATATAGTGTCAAAGTCTTATTGCTGTATATTTATGCTGTAGGTTGTGAAAAAGATACATTAAATTCTTTAAAAGCACAGTGAGCTATAAACAGCATGCATGTATTTAGCTATTTGTTTAACAGACAGTCATCCATGTTTGTCTGCTGCTTCCAAGTGACTCCCTGGAAGCTGAGTGTCCTCCCTCAGCCCTTCTACCCCACCCAGGAGCTGCTATTCATACCTGGCTATCCTTCTATCAAAATAACCATTCCACCTCAGTTATCCTTTTTCAGAGAAAAGAGATAGAAAAGATTTCTTTGATGTTCTAGTTCCTTTCAGATATTGGCACTGTTTATTTCTTCTGTTCTGTTTCACAAAGATATTCTTCAGTTCTGCAACCTGCTTGGTTGATTGCAGAGGTCTCATATCAGTAAAAATGATTCCTGAATTCATTTAACCATAAAAATATCTTCAGTGCACAGTTTTCATATATAATCCCTGTAACTCCTTTTAGTCAGAAATCTATGTGTTAAGCTGCTTTCAGAAAGATTTAAAAGAGTTTATTTTCCATAGTTGAACAATAGTTTGTCCTTGAACAAAACCCAAAATGCCCATGGCAAGGCAGCAGTGATGGAAAACCTGCACCTCGTCCTCATTTTTAAGCTTTAGCCTAAGCCTTTGGCTGGCACGCTGATTTAGAGCACCTCATTTTGACAGGTATTTTGGAGCATGCCCAGGAAAGAGCAGCACAAAGAGCCAGAAAGTATGAACAGCAAAGCAGCCCAAAGGCAGGCATAGAAATTGTGAATGCACTGAACGTGTTGTTGCATCTGGAGAGGAGGGGAAAATGAGAAGTTTGAAAGGCTTAAGAGACTGATGCAGTGATGACTGTGATGGGTGAGCATTCCATGTCCAGTGTGCCCATGACCAGGGCTCAGTGTTCCACAAGAGAGATGTAGCTTTGTGCTGGGAAGCACACAGGCAATGTGTGGACAGCAGGATACAGTCACAGGGAGAGGCTGGGGGTGGTGAGGGGCAGCCTGCTACTCAAACACACCGTGCATCAGCACTGCTGCTGAGCAGCAGGCTGGCAGTGCCTGCAAAAGATTGCTGGGAGATCTGCTTTTTAGTCTGGTTTAGAGAAGGCTGATATGCTTTACTACTCATTTTTGTCAGGCTCCTCCACTTATGTATGTAGGAGTTAGAGAAAACACTTGGGGGCTTCTATTGATTAATAGAAGCTTGAAAGTTACAGGCAAAACTGGAAAATTTAGCTGCTTTTGGGAATAGCCAGGAGTTTAGTGGAAGGGGTAGGTTGAAATTTCTGCTCTTCCTGATTCAAAGAGCTTTCCACTTCTTGTAAGAGTGTTTCCATGTCCAGTGACAGCAAGAGCATTCGGGAGTGGGACTGTCTGCCTCTTGTTTTGCAAACAGTTTCTTTAAGGCCTTGGAGCTATCCTGATTTGGAAGAACAAATGCAAAAAA
>VWZP01004041.1:161640-196390 GCA_013396995.1 Dicaeum eximium | reverse complement strand
CCAAAAAAAAAAAAACCCCAAAGAAAGAAATTCATTGTGGCCTAGGAAAGCTGCAAGCTGCTCACTTCCTAAGTCCAGTGATATCACTGGCCCATGACTGTGTGCTGTGTTTCCATTCAAATAATTGTATATTTTAAAATATATTTTGTCATGTACCACTAGATTTTGTAGAGTCATTTAAATTTGCTGTGAAAATGCCTTCTTGAGACAGATTCCTACAACAATTCTCAGCATCCTCAAGCACCCCCAGGATGATTTTTTTAAAAAATTTTATTATTTTTCCTTTGTGGATATAAAGAGTTTGTTTTTTTTTTTTATTTTTCCCCTCTGCCATCCTCCCCATATCCTTCTCATGTACACTTACATCCCAGGCTGGTAAACATGTGGGAAAATCTTTCCTTTCACTTCTGCTATCCCAGAGTCTATTTCTGCCAAGCCGAATTTGTGCGTTAACAGTAAAAGCACAGAGGGATTTCTATCGAGCACCCGAGCAAGTTTATGACAGCAGATGTATATTTGTAGAGCAGACACCAGGGGAATGCCTGGATGGCTACAGGGTGCAGAGCCTGCCCTTTGCCTACGACACACAATTGGCTTTCCACATGATTTCCCTCTCACAGCCCAGAGACGTTGACTTTGGCAACATCATTAGTGGTAGACCATATATCATGGTTAATCAGATCTGCTGAAAGGCTATAAAGGCTTCTCATATCCTTCTCTAAAGAAAAAAAAAAGAAAGGATAAAAAAAAAGATATATTTTCTCATCCGCATTATTTTTAACCAGAGGTCTCTGGTGCACAGTCATTAAATATATTTTCTATCCCACTTAGCAGCGTTTCATATTCTTAAAGTGATGTATATCTGAGGAGCACAGTATTTGTATGGGGCCAAACAAAAAATATACAGTTTTGCCTCTTTCTTTAAAGAAAACTTAATAAATAAGCTCAGATTGACACAGATCAAAACATTGGCAAAACTTGCTGGAAACAGTGACTCTTATTTTTTTCAATTAACAGTTCCTCAGTTTCACACATAAACAGTGAAACTGTCAAAAATAATTATCACAGAGGGAGAGGAAAAAACCCACCTATTTCACTCCAAGATAAGGCAAACAGGCTAAAACAATAGCTGTGTGTACTGATCAGGCTATCAATGAACCAAACTGAATCAGAGAGCTTTTCCCCGCTCTTGGCAGGTATCCTATTGGTACTTATTTTTATGTTCTTTGAAATATTAATGTATTTATTTGTCTAACAACCTCTGTTTGTTAAGGAAAGCTTGAAAGCTTTCAGCTTACAAATTTTGCCAGAGCAGAATTTCTTTTTTTTCTTCCTACAGTGAAGAGATAAAAGTGATGAGACTTTCAAAATTGTCAGAGACATTTAGTTAACTAATCATACTTTTAGCCTGAATTCTGCTTCTAAACATTCAGTTTTAAAATCCTTTGTGTCTCTTTTTGGCAGTCATTATGATTTTCCAGTTGGTTTTAGTTTCTTTGCTTATTTCCTGAAAAACTCAGGTGAATCTGAACTAGTTATAAAATTACAAATTTCTTTTTGCTGCTCATACAAACTCTGGCATATGAATACAGGGGGAAGAAATTTTCTTAAACATATTCTGAACTTTATCTCAAATATTGGCACGTTAACTCATCTCCTGCAGGCAAGAACATTCCCCTGCTTCTTTACTTTTTGTTTCCTATCCTGTGTTGTATGTTTCCCAGGATACATTTCAGGTTCACGAGTTTAAGCTGAGATAAATAGTCCTCTCTGAATATTATTTCCAGCGTTTGCTAAGACCATATGGAATTTTTATTTCCCGTATTTTGAGTAATGTGTGTATTTATTTAATGCTATATCCTCGTTTTGCCATTGAGAATTCAAGTAAGAGTGAGTTTCCTGGGGCTGAGAAGACAGGGTTGGGTAGAGCTTGTGCTCAGCTGCAGGCTCTAGCCTAGGCTGAGCTTGGAGCCCATGAATAATCTCCCCAGAGCTGCTGAGATCACTTGTGCTGCTGCCGCGTGTGTCGCAGTTGACTCGCTGTGACCTTGTTTGACTCCAGAGCGAAGGAAATGATGCCGCGGTTGACCAGAGCTGTTTGTTTCTAATTCCTCTGCATTTACATACCCTCCATGTCTGCTTTCCATTAACATGTGAGGCTTCAGGGAGGGATCTTTTCACAAACAGCTACCACTGGCCAAACTAAACTCCACTGGGCACAGTTGGAGACCATCAAATGCTTTTGAAAAACTGCCTGTGTTTCTCCTTTCAGACCAATTCCCTGCAGAGCCTGTGTGCTGACAACGGGTCGTGGCCAATACTCATGGTCCTCTCTTCCCCATCAGTGTGTTACTGCAAAGTAAAAGGAAAAACCCACTTTGGTGTTGCCTTATGAGGCTCAGAAGCCAGTGTTCATTGGTTGTCCCTTGAGGTGTTTACTCAGATACTCAGCTCTTTGCTGGGAAATGTCCTCTTGTCTATGGAAATTTCCTTCACTTGGATGCTTTCATGAACAGTTACAGCCTGTGTTATCTGAGCATAATAAAACTAAACAACTTCCTGTCATCATGACCTCTGTTTAGTTTTATACTCATCATTTTCCAAATCTCTGTATGGTCTCTCCTTTCTTGGCTTAATTTTGGAACTAATTCCCTCTTTTGATTTATTTTGCTATTATTTTGTCTGTGTTCAAATGCCTCCTTCAAAATTTTCTTTCACAATCTCTCACTATACATTTTTCTTCTTCTCTTAACCTCTTTATTTTTCAGGGTGGAAAGAGCTTAAGCATTATTGTCCATTTTATTTCTTTAACTAGTACCTTGCCATGTTTAGTTGAAGAAATAATTCTCTCTTAGGGTTGCTACATGTCTTTTGTGCTTCCAACCATCAGTGCATTTTCAGAGAACCACAGATTTATTTTATGGATAGAGCAGGAGGCACAGGGAGTCCTCTTACTGAGCAGGTGTGTAGCAGATTAGTGAGGAAGCTATTGCTGAATTTAATTCCAGCAGCACTCCTGTCTGAACCATCAGCTACTACCTGTTTCTGCCCTTTTCAGATCCTTTCATGCTCACCTGTGAAGAAATATTAATATTTTTTTCTTAGACATGTAGGTAGTTTGGGAGCGTTAGCATGAAAAATGGATGAAACATTAGACCAATTGTATGATCAAAGGTGAAACAGCTTCAGAGATAAAGTTTCTTGCCTGCACACATGCATTTTTGGGAATAAAGCCCTGGCTGAATATCCCATTGCTTACTAGCAAATGTTTTGTCTCAATGTCAATGCCAGAATTTTAATTGCCTTTCTCCCTGACATTAGATATGTAGTCTAAGAAACTGATGTTGCACTGCAGCTGGAGGCTGACATGAGACTGAAGTGACACATCCTTCGCTGTGGAATATTTTTCTCCAGCTGCTCCTTTGCGGGGAGGGTTACAGAGACTGCACCTGTGCACGCTGGGGTAGCAGCAGTCCAGGAGGATTCCCTGCCATAACATTTGTCTGTGAAACACATACTTTCTCCCTGAGGAAATGGGCTTATGTCAACAAAAATGGAAACTTCAAAAAAATCAGTGTAGTGCTGGGAAAAGCAAGGCATCTTTGCTCTTAAATGTGCGGGGTGATTAATTTTGTGTGCCATATTCCTCACACACACATTCTACTTCTTTTGCCAAAAGCTGAATGTAATTGGCAGCATGTGAATGTCCATAGTTGCCAGACAGCTTAAAATTGAGATACTGAGAAATGCAAACAAATGGAAATGTTTCTCCCTTGTGTAAATATGCAAGAATTATTAAGCATTAAATAACACTTGCAAAGAGAATCGTTTAGGAGGGTCAAAGATGAACCTGAGGTTGTTCTTGTGTACACACCTGCAGTAGGAGTCGAGTTTGAGTGGCCTGGACAAGAAGGCTCTGTCCTACAAACTGAATTTGTGCCCCCTTTTTTAATTAGTGATGCAGCAGCTTCCTAAAATAGCTGTAGTAAGATGTAATCCATCACACAGATACCCTCACACAAGAGCAAGAGTAACTTATATTCACATAACTTAATTTTTTTCCAGATGGAAGTAAATCACACTGATCCAAAACACCATTTCTGTTGATGTAGATGTGTCCACGCTGAGGAAGCTGAGGTTCAGCTAGGTAGGCAGAACACAAGCAGCTTGTAGATACCAAGAAGCTACAAGATGAGAGGGGACATAGAGAGTCCTGCTGGTGTTCCTACTGTCAGGGCCTGCTTCAGTGAAGGAAAAATCATATATGTACCTGGCTTGTTCTCTCACTCCCTGACATTTTCTTCTTTTTTTGTTGGTTTTTTTTTTTTTTTTGGATACAGCTTAGCCACAACTTAGGGCAAAGTGCAAAGGAGCTTCAGAAGCTCAGGCAACGGGGAATCTGTTGTCATCTTTGCTGAAAGTCTGCTAGGTAAGAGATGTTTCTTCTGAGCCTCCATTTACCTTCCTTTCTTGTCTATTCTCAGTTTTTTAGCTTACAAAATCTTCTGAACATGCAGAATTCATAACCATGTGTCAGTAGAGTGCCTGGAGAATGAAAATGCTGTATTTTGTAAAGGTGAAAGGGTAACACAGCTACAGGGTAAATTAGAAAAAGAGGTGGCCAAACTCAACTTAGCTGCAGTCTGAAAATAAAGAAAACTGTGCCAACAGACTGAAAATATAAATCTTCTTTTACAAAAATACAATTGTAACATTACCATTTTTGTGAACACATCTGCTCAACATTTATGTGTATCTTTTGTTATAGATCAAAAATGGTTTTGAGTTATCTCTTCTGACCCACCAATGGCCCACTTTATCTAGCATTCAATTGTCAGACCCTTCAAAGTGTATGTTCCCCAATACTGCCATTAAGTTGAATAATACATGCACATGGTTTAATCCAAGCTGTCTCCTGCAGTTAGTCTCCTTCTGGAGAGTATCCAGATGTTGCTTGAAAAGAGATGACTGGGAAAGAAATAAACAAATTCACTTGACGAATTGGCCAGCATATATTTTGTCTCAGCCATCTTCCACTGCAAAAATCTTGTTCAAATAAAATAATTGTGCTTGAGACATAAGTAGAATGGACTTTTTTTCATCCCCAGAGGTCAAGGTTTTGTATAAAGATGGTAAAGCATAATTATCCCAGGCAAAGAGAAGTGGAAACTGAAGCCTAGCTTTTGGGTTAAACTCAGTAGAAGAGCAAAGAGAGAAACTTAGATAGTCTGGAATATTCGGTCTCCTTCAACTATGGGCAAAATTCCTTTCTATATTAACCATCCTGTCTGCAAAACAAAATGTTTCTGTTCAGAGTGCAAAAACATGGCTAAATGGTAGTGCTCACTCTGCAACTCTGGGCTACCAGGTGGGCAACAACAACCCTTTCCCATTGTAAGAGCAGTCTGTATGAGGAAAAAAATTGTTATTCATTTCTGCAAGGAAGGTGCTGCAGCATCACTACAAAGCCAAGGAGCTCAGTATTCCTGAAGTGGCTTTGCATGGTTGTTTTTTAGGTTCACTCCCCAGTTACATAACAACATATGCTTTCTCTATTTACAACACTAAAATAGACTGAGATTTTTTTAAAAAGTACTCCCACTCCAAATGATGTGGCACTGATGGTTACTACTGATACACCCATGGCTTTCTCCTCCAAAGCCAGCTACATGCTGCTTCAATCTGCCATGAAATGCCTGTAACTCAGAGCCATAATGTAATAGCAATATGCAAGGAAATGAACCCAAAGAAAAAGTGTCTTCTTGGCAATCAGAACTTGGAGATTGTCCCTTAAAGTGTTGGTATGTCCCTGGATCTCCCTAGTGTTTCCAGCAGATATTTTGTGTTGGAAGAAGGAAATGCCTCTGCTAAGCCTGAAGGCACCTGTTGGAAGGTGTTCTAAAACACAAGGATTGTCGATAGCAGGGATCAGTCTATGCTGGTGGCAGGTGTTTTATGCTTGATAGTGACTGGAAGGAAAATTTCCTATCCAGGAGCTGTCAAGCACAAGATGTCTGCAGTGTATTAAGAGCTTTAGAAATAAAATACCAGGTTGTGATAGAGGTTTGCTTTATGTGAAGTTTCTCTCTCGTCAAAATAATTTTCAGGAAGAATTGTTTTTTCCTTTTTTAACACCTGTTTTTGACATTTCTCATACAGAAAAGCTTTTTGTTGTAGTCAAAATGACTCTCTTATGAAATATAGATGTAGGTAGGATAAGAAGATGTTATAAATGATATGTTTGAGGGGTTCCTGCAAAGAGTTCTTGCACATGAAATAAAAATGTATGCCCTAACACCTCTCAACCTTCCCATGTCATAAACAAATGTGGATATGGAAAGGGCAAATTCTCAGCTGTGAGCCAGGATTAAAACAAGTAGCAAAGCCTATCTTCTCTGAGCTTCACTTTGTCCCCCCTCCCCCCTTGCCCAGCATCTCCACCTCTGTGAGGATTTTAAACCAGTCGTCCATCCTAAATCCTGGACCTGAAACCAGCATGATGCTGAGGACATGAAGAATCTTTCATTTGGGTGGATGATGGTTTTCAGAAAGAGCAGAGCCCTTTTGCACCTGTGCAGAGGTTTGGACAGCCACAGAAAGGTCCTGGTGGAAATGAAATGGTGGACAGAGAGCAGGTGATGAGGTTAAAAGTGCACGATGGCTGTGGTTCACCACTCGGGTGTCAGCAATGCGGACATGCCTCTGTGTGTTCGGATTCCAGTCACACGACTCTGAATGCACCTGTCTAAATCAAGGGGCTGCTCAAACCTCAAGCTGTCCTCAGCCAGACACCCCAAACCCTCCCAGATTTACCTTCAACACTCACTGGGGACTGCTGCAGTGGATGGCCAGGCACTGTTCTTAAGAAATGAAGTCTGGAGAGAAATGAGTCTTCTACGCAATTATTTCATACTTTTTGGCTTCTCTGATTCAGCCTAGTGCTGAACCTCTCCCTTCTCTCCCACTTCCCATTCGCCCCACGAGGCCTCCCTGACCTTGCAATCCACCCACAGTTTCCATGTTACTGTCAGCCTCCTTTCATTTCACTGATGAGAAATATGTGATTATTCAACACATCATAAAAACGGCCAGAGCAAATGAAAGAGAAATCTGGAAAGTATTTATAGAAAATCTGTAAACAATCATTGCAATCCAGCTATTCAAAGCTGTGCACACATTAGTTTATTATCTGTAGAGCTGTCACATACTCTTTTGTTATTTCACCTTTTTTAAAAATTAAGGGCTGCTTTGTTACATTCACAGCCATTTTGTATTTCAGAGACTTCTGTTAGCAGACACAATTTATTTTTTGAGCTACAATAAGTGAGATTTTCTTTCCTTATGACTACACATCATTTCATTGACTTCAGAGGTTTGACAAGCACCGATTAACTGATGTTCCTTGTGTGCTAAAAGGCTTCTTGAGGCAGCTTCAAGCACACGCGTCTGATTGCTGCGTACAGCTCAACATCAGATTCAGATAAGCAGGAAGGAGGAGGTGAGAATGGAAAAGCTGTGAAGCTCTTCTGGAAAACGGCACAATGCAGTGGTGGGGCACACATTGCAAAGTCTCCCTTTTCTCTGCAAGAGGCTGAAGTGTTTCTTACTCACCATGGCATGATTTAACCAGAACGGGATGACTGCATCAAGGCTTTTGGGGTAAACCAGCTCTCGGTTGTAGGTATACAGTGTCCAAAAGGATATACACACAAACTGGAACCAGAATGCAAAATTAAAGAAATTTAAAAATGGAAGACAAACATAACTGATAGGATTTGGTTAGTGCTTTCATTTGTGAGAAGGCAAAATGTCTCCGTGCTTTTTTACATGAACAATTATGACATTGCCAGATAAACTCATGCTATCTCACATTTACTCAGAGATGCAATGTTCTGTGTTGATACTGAGAGGAAAAAAACCTTGCTTTATAAACTGCCAACACTGACATTTTCTGCGGAATCTAAGATTAGCTGCTGCTTTTTTTTTTTTCCTCTTTCCCTTTCCCTTTGCAGATGAGATCTTTTGATGGTCAAGTAGTTCTCCTCAAGGGACTGTCTGTCAAGCCTTTTTTTTGCTCAGTAACAAAGTAAAACCAGATCTTGATAAAGCAGTTCACATAAGCACTTTACCTTCACAACTCATAAGCCTAATTCCTAACCTGCAGGTGAAAGCTCCACACTGTGGGTGCCCATTTTTTTCCCCCATAGATGAGGAATTACAGTGGGACAACTTAACTGGAAGAAATGATCCCTGGTATCAGTTACTGATACCTGGAAGCTGATTTGCAATTTTTTGGCCCAGCTTTTTGAGCACACTCTGTGTGCTCAAATACAGAAATACAGGAATCAGGGGTGTGAGATGCTGTAAGAGCAAGGCTGTGCCACAGTCCCGTGGGCATGGTGAGGATGCCTGGCAGGATATGAGAGCAGCATAGTGAACACTCTGACTCCATCCCTGGCAGGGCTTTTTCATGGAGCCAGCTAGCTGAGCTGCTTGTGGACCACATTTAAGCAGTGTTTCTCATCCCTCTGAGATTCAGCGGTGGCTGCAGGCATCACTCTCACAGAGAGTACCTACATGTATAAATAACCCATCAGTTCCTGTCCAACCCACAGCATTTTGATAAACAGCATTGTCTGTGAGGGAGTAGGTGATCCATGATGAATCTGACGTAGGCTGCGACTATAATTATTTTTTCTGTGAATCTGTTTCTCTCCAGTGCTTATTTAAAGCTACTCTGGCATCAAAGAAGGAGATGTGAGGTTTTGCTGCCTCTTAGGTACCCTCTTGTGTCCTCCTGACCTGTGCTGCCCTGTAGAGAAAAGCCCTAAGTTGGTAAATCCACATCTATTTGGACCATGAGATTAACAGAGAGGTCACATCTCATTCACCCTTCGGGGTCAATCTGTGTCCACTTGAGGACAGCAACCCTAATGTTTGTGCAAGAGGCTTTGTTCTCAACCACGACAGACTCAGCATTGTTTCTTCTTCTAAATGGTCCAAATCCATTCCAAATTCAATGGTAAAAGAAAGCCCTTAGGTCTTATCTATTTCATACACATACTTTTGGTACTGTACACCCCTAATTATTTATGCAAATGTTATTTTCACATACAGAGACAAAGGGTACTTACTGTGGACACTGGGAAAGCCAGGACACTGAAAAGAAGGTCTCTGGTGGAAATTATGCACTTAGCACATCGCAGTTTCTTAATTAGTCTCAACACATCAGCCAGGAAGGACACCCCATAGAAGACAGCCTGCAAAACCTAAAGTAATTACACCTAATGAGGGAAACTCATCCAGTTTTCATTACCATGTTCCTCAATGAAATCTGTTCTTGCTCTTCAGGGAGCTGTTTTGTTCGTGAGCTGCAAGCCTGTGTGAGGGAAATAGCTGTTGGCTAAATCCCTTTTACTAACCCAAACTGATTAAATAAAGTTGGTCAGGAGGTAACTTTAACAGTATCCCAGTTAACAGATTAAACAGATGGGTGAAGTGAAGGGACATGTTGAAAGCCAGCTCTGTCATACTTCCTATGTTAGTGACTGACCACTGGATGTATCTGAGCAGGAGAGAACAAATTATGCCAGGACATATTTCCTGTAAAGCAATTGCTAGATAGCTTTTCCACTATTTAGCCGACACAGGTTCTTCTTTCTAGGGATCACAGTGTGGTTGATCTCAGTGCCAAGTAGCTCAAAATGATCTAAGGTGAGAATTAGGTGCAGAAGTTACAAAAACAGAACCTCTTTTGCTGAACCCAAAGGGATCCAAGAAAGGATTTCAAGTGCTTAGAAGTAAAGATCCAGACGTCACCAACTAAAAAATGAAGTTTTACTTAAATTTAAATGAAACCATTTATAACTAGTTCTAGGATTGGGAAGTTGTGTTTTGGTTTGGAGGTTTTTTTCCGTCTTTCTTTAAATCATTTCTAGGTAGTGAGGGTGGGGATTTTTTGGGGAGGACACTAGGAGGATTTGGTAAAGAATTAGATACATGAACAGTGAAAAAACAGAGTTCTCCAAATTACATGTAAAAATGTCATATTATTGGGGTTTAAACCAATATTGCTTTTCTAACTGCTTCATTTTCTCTCCTAACAGTACACAGCAGATCAAGATGAACCAGACTTGTCAGACATGCAAAAGCAGAACAGAACCTTGCAGAAAAATACTTCTCCCACTGTCTTGCATTTAGCACCAAGTCAGTTCAGTTCACTTAACTCATGGGGTCACCTCTTCTTTTTAAGGCTAGGTTGTCCCAGAGTGATGCAATATGGGAAATGCAGCCTACTCCAAACACTGGATCAGCTAGTGATGCTTAAATGGAAAGAGGGCTACAGCTTTCAGGATGAGCTCTCTTTTGCCATGATCTTACTCTGACTCAGATATTTATTTAGAGAAAAGTCTCTGAAGTTGTGGCTGGTTACTCCATCAGTTTCTGAAGAAGCTGAAAAGGGTGGTGCTTGGGAGGGGACAGGATTAGTGCAATGTTTTTCCATCAGAAATTCCTTTATTATCAAAATACATGAGGGGAGGAGGAGACTATGATTTCACCATGCCTGTGGTCAAACAAGGGCTCCTGCACGCTTTAGTTTCCAGAGACTGAGTCTTCCTGAGCAACAAAATGACCATAGTTTGCAGTTATCTGCAACCATCCCCAAACATTTTGTTTCTTCCCAATACAGGGAAAAGATACAGTCTTCCTTCCCTATCCTTTCCACAGCCCAGAGAGCCACGGCAGTAAGTACCACCGTTGGATTGTCCCTCTCCCTGTGCAGACCCACAGCAGTGGAGGTGGGGAGGTGCTGACACAGGCTGGGGTAGCTGGCCCAGGGTCACCCAGGTTCAGGTATCAGGGACTGCATCAGTTCAGCTGCAAAGCCACGTTTTCTATCAAGGCCTTAGGTGATATGTTTTATGTAAAGATACAGACGTATCTTTACATAAAAAAACCCCAAGAAGCTTCACCAGAACCCACATGGGTTTTTGTTCAATTCTGAGGCACCCAAAGCAGCTCTTTCAAGTGTGATATTTCCCTCCCCATTATCACAATTAGCAGGCAGTATTTCAGTCAGTAGGGATTCAACCCTCCAAGCCATGGGTCTGGTTCAGTAAAGTCCATGCTGGGGTGCAGTGTACTTAGACACAAACACATGTTCAGCCCAAATGTTTGTCCTAGTCCTTGGCCTACTAGGACACCAATACCAAGTCCTCCAAGAGCTAAGAAAAGCCTGGTAATAAGCAGAAGCTCTTGTTACACCCTGTAGAGTCAGCAGTAACTTTCTGTAAAAGGCATGAAAAATGAACGTGAGGGTGGTGACAGTCCAGTGACACATGGTGACTAATTGCCAATAAAGCAATTAGGGAGAAGCCTGGTTCCCAGAGGATGGGGCTATTATTATCTTGTTCATGGTCAGCCTTACATTAATCATGGGACAGGGATAGGCTGCTTCTTTCCCCGCTTCAAAATTAACTAAAATAAACATTATTGAAAGGAAACAGTCCCAAAACAGCCACATTCTCAGCCTGGTAAATATTCTGTTATACACAGGGGAGGACAATGTTATCTTCTGTATGGAAAATTCTTATCTGAATGTGTAACCTGACCCATGTCTCTGGCTAAACTTGGAGAAGAGCAACTACTGAAGAAATCTGAACTCAGCCTCAGGAGCTTGGATTTGTGCTGCTGTAACTCTACCCTTGTTCATCACCATAGTTTCAAGGTGTGTCAGATAATTAAGTGCTCACCTTGTGCTTCCAAGAGCAATGGAAGGTTATACAAGTAATTTTCAAACCAGAAAACTGAATTTAGCTAGGATCATCCCTAGTACTGTGCAGTCTGGCATTGTACACCCCCAAGATTAGGTTAAAAGCCGAGTTCCAAACCCACTGGGGTTATTCTTGTAAGAAAGGTGTATCCAAATCTTGTAGCCCTCCACTAAAGGGAAAATGTTGACATTAAAAAAAAAAAAAAAAAAGTGAAAACATCAAATTATTCCAGATGTCGTGTGAATTTCCCAGGCAGCAGTGCTGGCACTCACAAATCCATTGCAGGCGCTCATGGAATATAAATCTACTGGCTGTAAATAGAAAGGATTCCCTAAAGTGTTCCCACACGAACAGAAGGAAGACTGGAAGCATTCAGAAAGCTAATGATTAACCCAAAGAGGAGAATATGGATATGATTATCCCTGCTGGAGAGAGGCTGCTTTCCCCTCCAGACTCTGCAGAGCTCCATGGTGCTGGGTGCTGTAGAAACATTTAATTTGGCCTGATCAGTTTTCCAAACTGAGACCCACAGTGACAAAGACAAAGCTCAATTCTTATCTGGTGCAGTGATCAAAAGGGTGTTTCTGTTTAACTAACCTGACATGATTTACTTTTGTGTATAAGATCTTGCCATATGTGTATATTGAAATCTCCAACTAGTACAAATAAATCGGGCTCCAAGCTCTGCACTTTAGGGATGGATAAATCCAATATTCTGAGCAAGTTATTAGACATAAAAGTCAACATTTAGTGTAGACACACATCCATTCACATGATAGTGTCTTGGAAAATATCTTTACTAAATACTGGGCCTATTCTGAAACAAATACAAAGTAGCTTTCAGGACAATTGAAAAGTATTTCCATTATGAAAGGCGAAAGTTTAAGGAATAAATCGGGGCAGGAAGGCAATTAATAGTTTTTAAAGGTGCAGTGTGCTCATTTTGCAGTGATTTACTAATGGCTTTACAGCAGTGAGCAGATTTTTATGAGCTCAGATATTTCAGGCAATGAATGATTCCACTTGCATTGTTTTGTGTCACAGATGAATGAAATTAATACAAAATTGCTTTTATCTGTTATTTCTGCTTCTTCCATAATGGGTCAATGAACCTCTTTGATACAAAGCCCACTTACCCTTTTTTTTCCCCGTACAAAAATATTTCCTTTCTGAATCTTGATTGCTATGACCATTAAGAAGATGAATCTGAAGCAATGTCAGACATGTAGCTCTCTTGGGAGAGCCACATGACTAGCAAGGAATTGAATGAGGTGCTAAAAGAGGACCATATCTAGAAGGAATTCTTCTAGCATCTCTCCAGCAAAACTGGGAGACAAGCAGTGTTTGCATCCCCAGAAAATGTTACTTTTCCCAATATTTCCATTTCAGATCACAGTGAGGCGGCCAGAGCAGGTTTGCACAGAAAGATCTTTTTAAATGCTATTCCAAAGAGATAAGAGAAATTTTGGATGGAAAATTTCCAAGTGATTCAGACAGCCAGTGCCAGAAGCCAGGCAATCCCAGTCTGGCAGAACACAGGCAGAAGAGCTGGACAAAGGCTGTCTCTGTGTTCCTGGCCCTCGGAAAGCCTCCAAGGCACTGCCCAGGCCTGCCCAGCACAGCTGATCCCCTGAACCAGAACAGCCCAGTGTGAAGGTTTTGCCCACTCTTCTTTCCCATGACAAATACCTCTCGACATCCCCAGGTGTTTCCTAGGACTGTGTCCAGACTGACAGAAATTCAATGCATTGGACGTGCACCCAATGGACAAGTGTGGTTGACAGGCACCTCTTGTCCCTTGATGTTCCTCAGCAACAACAGGGAGTGGCTTAATGCCAGACCATGGGATGAGTCTTTCAAGTCCAGTGGAGCCCCACAGAGAGCACCACAGCATGTGGGACATGTTGCCTTCTCACCCTCTTCCCCTTTTGTACAGCAGCTCAAGAACCTTTTGCCACCTTTTTGCTGCTGCTTTACCGAAAATGCTACCAAGTTCAGCAGGAGAAGGGGGCTGACAGCATTTCTTTCCCTAATGCTTCTTCATTTTTTGGCAATCCTTTCTTGAAATAAATAAATCTCTGAAGAAGAAGGACTACCATCCATGAGAGAGTAATTTTGCACACCCTTTCCCATTGCCACATTTTCTGCATGATATATGCAATACCTTCAGCCCAAACCATTTCCCTGTTGGCTGGCAGCTCCATTTTAGCATTGGGATCAGATCAATGAGTGGTTAAAAGTTGAGAGTCAAAGGACTGGGGAAGTGGAGCAAGAGCCCTCTCCCACAGAGATTTAGTAAGACCCTGAGTTGTTCAGCAGATCTGTAAATGAGCTGGCAAAGGGAGCAAATACTGAGGGGTTCACTTTCGTGATCCTGATGTTTTTCTCTTCCCCTGTCAAAGCAACCTGACTGTAAAATTGCCAAAGAATCTCAGGATACTGAGTGCCTGAGAGATCAAATAGTAAGCAAAAAAATCAGTGTTGATAAGTGCAATGTAAAGCACTTCAGAAAAAAATTAAAAAGCAGCTTCAATTATATATTTTTCAGTGGTGGGTTCTATATTAGCTGTCGCCATCCAGTAAAGAAATGTTAGACTCAGTGGGGATTGCTCTCTCAACTTGCTGTCTCCTTGCCTACTAGTGATCAAAAAAGACAAATAGAGAGTTCAGAGTAGTCAAGAAGAATTAAACTACCAACAAGGAAACATCTTTAAGCCACTGTAAACTCATATATGCTCATAACTTGACCACTGCGGCCTGCCCCACCTACTCCCTCCTGAAACTTGAAAAACTGCTACAAAGGGTGGCATGGATGCTTTAATGAAAGAAGCAACCCTTTGTGAAGAGAAACGAAAAAGGCTTGGACTTTCTGCTTGCAGAAAAGAGTAACTGAGAGGATAATCTAATGCCACTCTAATGCGTGGCAAAGAAAATGTGAACAGGGATGGATGATTACATTACAACACAGAAATAATGAGGCATCCAGCTCAGTTGTCAAGGAAGTAGGTTTACACCAACAAAATTAACTTCTCTTTCACACAAGGCACACTTGCCTCATGTCACAGAGGATAGGGAATGTACAAGAAGTATGAACAGGCATGTTTTTCCTTTAGATAAATGAAAGGAAGGCTTTGAATGGTTTTTAGCTACCTTAGCCTGGATTTATTTTTTGGGTGGGTTACTCAGTATGCTAGCGGGACAGTAAAGCCATGGAAACTTCAGTTCATACTTGTACATGCTCTTGCCTTGTGCAGCCTTTCCCTGACCATCCACTGCTGGTCACTAAGGGAAGCTGGATGACAATTTCAATGAGTCTTTCTTCATCCCAAAATACTGGAGGAATGGTTACTTGCTTTGTCCTTTTGATCTCATGCTTTAGAACTGGTTGGTAAATATCTTTATAATGGTGCCAGGGGATTGGGGTGGAGATGCTGTTTTGCCTGAAAGTATGGGCGGTATTTTAGTGGGGTCAGCTTTTCCCCCAAAATGGCTGTACTGATAAACAGACAACATCACAATTAGCAGCACAAATGCCACCCAACTGCAGTGATATGTATGTGTCCTCATCCTTCCACAGCTGGCTTGGCCACTAAGGAGAGCGTGGGGCTCCCAGAATCCCCGGGTTGTTGTGGCCACTTCACTTGCCATTCACTGCCCCTTGGCTGCGAATGTTTCTCAGAGTCACAGAATGATTGAGGATGGAAGAGAACCAAATTCCCTGCCTCCCTGAAGATCTCCAAAAGCCCCACTTGGAGCTGGGCAGCCTTTAGGATTCCACTGAACTCCAAAAGAGGGTGTCTCCTTCCGAAGGTAAAAGTAGAGAGAAACGCCCAGACCAGACCTCCCACTGGTATTTAATTCTGACGGTCACACAGAATGGATGAAAGTCTATGTAGGTCCCTGCAGTCATCCTTCAAATTAGCAAGTGTGCCTGAAATTTTTCACTTGTAGGAAACCTCTCCACAAGCCTGGTCTTTCCACCCCACCAGCACTACTTCCTTGAGTTGCTGATGAACGCCTTGGACTCTGACCAAGCCTTCTCCTCTGGGTATCTCATGTACTTTCACTTTGATTTCTATCCTGTGAAATGTTAACACATTAAAAGAACCAGAACACATTACAGCCTCTCTTTTGCTGTGTGATTTTAGGAAATGTACAACCAGTTGAAAGCACTGCTGAAACTCACGTAATAATATCACAAGCACCTCTCTCCACAGGCTGGAATGTCTTTCCCCTGTGTTCTCAACTGATTGTCAAACGAAGCAGGTACTCTGAATGTCTAAATTAGCACTGCTAATGCTCCGCTTTGTTTCACTTTTCCTGTAATTTAGAGGACATAAAAGCCTATTAAAAAATTGAAGTAGAACTCCAAGCAGTGTTGAAATATTCTGAATCAAAGGTTAGAAAACAGGCACCAAACTTGTATGTGTCCTGGCTAGACATACCCCCACTTTTCTGTCCTTCTCCTCACTGACAATGTCTCTTTTACAAGGAGGCAGCTAGCTTCAAAGTACTTCCTGAAAACCAAGCATCTCACCAGTCAATATTTTTTCTGCATGAAACCTGTGACTACATTTCACGGCACAAGCACAGATCCCTCCTTGGTTTCTTTTGGGGTAAAAACCACCAAAGGAAGCAGTTTAACAGCAGCAAATACACCAGCTGCATATGTCTTGAGGCGCAGATGGCAGACAAACAAACAGACATATTGGTAGCACTGTACAACACAATTTGCTTACCAGATTGAGGACTGTCAAATATTTCCACTGCCCACCGTAAAGGAACACTTCAGATGGCCGCTCCTCTGTTTTCACGTGTGTGATGGAATAGGCAACGAAAAAATACCAGACAAAAGCAAGGCAGTGGTACGTGGCGAGAGTAGAGATTTCCATCCTTCAGCCAGGAGCGACTGACAGCTGCTCCAAAAGCAGCTTTTCTATTAAGGTGCTCAGTGCATGGGATAAGGCAAGGCAGGAGGGTTTGCTTCAGAGCAGTCTCGGGACACGATGCCACTTTGCTCTTGTCAAAAGGAAAACTCACAAGGCTGAGAACTTTGCTTCTATTTGTTTCCCTTTTCACCCTACAGATAGGCTGGGGGATGGGGGGGAGGAGAAGAATAGGCTTATTCCCTGGATTTAAATGCCTTGCTCAAGATTAACAAAGATTAGTTGCAGAGTTACATAAGTTTTGGGTTGGGTTATTTTTTTGCAAAAGTGGGGGGGAGTTTTGCTGCTGATTTTGTGTAAGAGGCTGTCGTGTGTTGGGTAGAGAGTGAAAACAAGTGGCATTTTCCTCACCTGTAGCTGTGTGTGCAGCCATGTCTCCAGATCAGCTTGGGAAGCCTCTGTGACTGTTTTTGCCTCGTGCCAAAGAAAGAAGTGGGAAATGTAATGGCCTGTGAAAGAAAAACCTAGAGGATTTGTTGATAGGCTATGGAGGTGGCAAGGAAGCTGACAGGATTCATAGCCAAAAGTCCTTGGGGCTGAAAATCTCTGTCTGTTAACACTTCTTTGTGGGAAAAGGGTCTGCCACCTTTATGCCGCTCCCAGCACCTGGAATTCATCACAGCTGTGCATGGCAGGTTGGACAAACCTTGAGTCACTCTGAAGCTCTGGCAGGGATGGACACACAAGGCAAAGGCCTTGGGTGACAAACAAACAGGAAATGCTGAGCAGCGTGTCTTGCCTCTCTGCTTCTTTATTTGCTGCCACTCACCTTCACACACAGCATCATCACATCATCAGGGCTGAGAAGAAGAGAAGAACCAATACAAAATGACCCTAAAATGAAGCAAACAAAAAATTCCCATGAGAATGGTTGCTTTTCCCTCTCTTCCTGCCTCACCAAGCAGCCATAACTAACACTGGAAAACACACACAGGGTTTCCTAGAGTCTCCATAATTGCTGCACTCTCAGCAGTAATTGCCACCTGAGTGTTTCACAGGGGCCTTGATGGGGAGCAGGTATCACACCCCAGCCTACAGCTGGACCTTCCTCATGCAGGGTGGGGAGGCAGGATGCTGTTCCTGCCCCTGCAGAGGTTGCCCCGTGAGCAGGGCTCAGCTTTGGCCAAGCCTGCATTAAGAGATCTCTTTTTCCTCCCCTTTCAACTGGCCTACAGATGGCATTGAGCAATCTGCTGTGTTTTCGTTTGGTTTGTTTTTATCTGGCTTTTTTCCCCCCCTCCTACTGGATGCAAGAATCCCTCCATGTGGGATAATTTCCTATGAACTCAGACAGCAATGTGCATGCATGTTGGGAAACAGACCTCGCACTAAGGCACTTCAGTATTCTCCTGTGTTTCATTGACTTCTCCCCTAATTCAGATTGGCTGCATCCAGATCCCCCAGGCATTCCAGCCACCACAATCCCAGTGAATTATTGTTGCATCATTTATGAAAAATAAAGATGTAGAGCCTTCTGTGGTTGTTTGAGGTTGGAAGAGAAAACTCCCGGACAGGGAAAAAAAAAAAAAGGGAAAACAAGATGAGATTATGTTTTTTGTACTCTGGCAATGTCACCAGTCTTTTCATAGAATCACAGAATCCTAGAATTATTTGGGTAGGAAGGGACCTTAAAGATCATCCAGTTTCAGCTCCCCTGTCATGGGAAGGGACATCTCCCATTAGAGCAGGTTACTCAAAGCCCCATCCTGGCCTTGAACACCTCAAGAAATGGGGCATCTACAACTTCTCTGGGTAGCCTGTTCCAGTGCCTCACCACCAGTGAACAATTTCTTCCTAATGCCTAAGTTAAACCCATCCTCTGTCAGTTCAAAGACATTCCCTGTCACCAAATGCCCTTGTAAGAAGTCCCTCTCCAGCTCCCTTGCAGAGCCCCCTTTAGGCACTCTAGGGCTGCTCTTAGGTCTCCCTGGAGTCTTCTCTTCTCCAGGCTAAGCAACTCCAGCTCTCTCAGCCTTTCTTTGTAGGAGAGGTGCTCCAGCCCTCTGAGCATCTTTGTGGCTTTCTCTGGACTTGCTGCAACAGGTCCATGTCCCTCTTATGAACAGAGCTGAATGGGACTCCTACAGGTGAGGTCTCAAGAGGGTGGCATAGGAGGGCAAAATCACTTCCTTTGACCTGATGGCAACACTACTTTTTATGCAGCCCAGGTTTGGCTTTCTGGGCTGTAACAACATTTCCAGGCCATGCTGAGCTTCTTGTTAACAACCCTCAGACCTTCTTTCAGAGCTGCTCTCAATCCATTTTCCCCATTTGTGCTTGGGATTGCCCTGACCCAGGTGTAGGACCTTGCACTTGGCCTTGTTGAACTCCCTCAGGTTCACACAGGCCCCCTGGACTGTCCAGGTCCCTCTGGATGCCATCCCTTCCCTCCAGCGTGCTGCCTGCACCCCACAGCTCGGTGGCAGCAGCAGATTTGCTGGGGGTGCGCTCAATCCCACTGTCTGTGTCACCGACAGAGATGTTAAGTAGCACTGGTTGGTCTTGATACCAACCCTTTAGGAATGCCACTTTCACTGATTTCCACTTGAACATTGAGCTGTTGACCACAGCTCTTCCAATGCAACTATTTTTCAGTCAATTCCTTATCCACTGAGTGGTGCATCTGTCAAATTTGTGTCTCTCCAGTTTAGCGACAAAGATGATGTCTTGTGGGACAGTGTCAAATGCTTTGCTCACGTCCTAGAAAATCTAGCAGAAAAGAGTTTTCATTTGCCTTTACAGAATTCCTGGGTAGGGGCAGTGCTGTTATGAGCTGCTCTTCCCTGTCTAGACTCCTCCCTGTGACAAAAGGCAGGAGGAGAATAGGACTATGGCACGGAAAGGTCCTTTTTATTAATAGCTCGCATACCAAAGACACCAGGCACTCAGCTCTTTTAACAAGTAATCTTCACACCAGTCTTTCTGAGGCTGAGTGCAACTTAAGAAATGGGAAGGCTGCGCATTCTGCTCAGTAGGTGCCTGAATGCATGCAAATGAATGTAAATGTATGCAAAATGGCAAGGTGTGTTTTTTCTTTTCTGGAGGATTTTGGCCAGTATGGCTGGGAAGGTGTCAAGTGCGGTGACAGTTTTCTGATGTGGACATCTGTCCCTCAGACTGAGACCATCTGCTTTGTTTTCCCATATACAAGAAGGAAGATACATTCCCTTCTGCCTAGCTGAGGGATAAAATTTGGATGCAGAAATATCACAAAGAAAGCACGAGCACCAAATGGGATCTGAAGTCCAACCCTCCACACTTTATGGAGTCTTTATTATTTCACAGCCTGTGTGATGTAGCAAGCAAATACACAGGAAAGGTCATATCTTATGTCATCTCTCCATGGGTATGAACATCAACTGAAGGTTCAGTGGAATAGGGGATTCAGCCCAAATCTTTTTGCAGCGAGTGGAAAAAGGAAGAAGGAGCACACTGAGGTGCAGCAGATGTGCTACTGCAGTGGGACTGTTTAGGGAAACACCATTTTCCATCTGCTTGCTACCACACCCCAGCTTGCATCTGCTTCTCCCCTGGAGCTGAGCCACATTCACACAGTCTG
The DNA here is from genome assembly GCA_013396995.1 of Dicaeum eximium. Classification (NCBI taxonomy): domain Eukaryota; kingdom Metazoa; phylum Chordata; class Aves; order Passeriformes; family Dicaeidae; genus Dicaeum; species Dicaeum eximium. Next base: position 176,111 of record VWZP01004041.1, on the reverse strand, counting down.
ACAATGCTCCCAATCCACTTCAGGAGCTCATCTGATCTGTGCAGCAATAGCTGACTTTGTGCTGAAGCAAACTGGGAGCTCCCAGTTAGTTCATTAACACGGTTCAGCTGAAGGATAGAACAAGTAACTGGAGTTCCAAACCACCTTGTGTCCTCAAAATGTCCTCTGCTCATTCCCAATTCTATGAGAGTGACTTAGGCCAGCTTGCTTGGCTGCACCAAAATGGGCTTGAATCACTCAAGTTATTAGCATGGTTCAGCTACAGAGGTGACAGCAGACAGTGTGAAGTGCCAACATCTTAGGTGATTGTGTGTCTTCACTCATGGGCATGGTATTTTCAGGCCATCAAGCCATCCCCAGTTAAGTCTATCATTACCTTAATAATGTTTAATTACCACCTCAACCTGTCGCTAATGAAGCAGCTGATAAAAACAGATATTCTTGCTTCCTCACTTCTGACAGCTTGTTTAGAGACCAGATAGGTGCCTTTCAAATATTCTTTAATATTTTTGTGCTGGCAAGGTTTCCTCTCTGCCAGGGCAGCATCCAGTGATGGCAAAACAAGGGAGAGCAAGGCAGGAAATTACTGGCAGGTGACAGCAGTTAGGATCAGGTGATAGGAACAGATTCTAAGCAATGCAAAAGCCTAGGAAAGGTTTGGGGACTTTAAAAAACCCCTCTGTGCTTAGCTCTCCTTTCTAGGCACCATCTAAGAACAAGAGACCGGTACAGAAGGGGGTCTTGCTTCTGCCAGAGGGATTTTATAAGGTGAAAAAAAACCACAAGGAGTTGGGCAAGTACATTTTTCTTCTAGTTTTTTGATGCATGTTTCTGTCCTTGACGCAGTTCTGCTATTTCACGCATAGATTTCCTAGTTTGGTTGTTTTTAATTTGCTCCTGTTGTCAGCTGGCTTGCATTAGGGGCACCATCCCTTGAAAGGGGGGCCTGGGGCTGTTCTTGTGCAGCATCCTCTGTGCAGAATGTGAATGTGTCTGGGGACTCTGCTTCCCTGGTTCTGGCTCAGCTGCAGGTAGTGCAGGGCTCTGTGTGGAAGATGTGTCTTCTGACAAGCCCTGTCTGAGAAGCCTTTTTAGCATGTAGTGTGAGGCTGCCTGAGCTCTGTGTCCCCAGGGACATCTGCGATAACAATTCGTTCTGTGACAGCCCCAGTGTATGAAATGAAACATAATTGATGAAATTGCAAGCTCGGCACAGTCTGCTCCAGGCATCATCAAATCCCGAGGCAAAGTTATATGGTTGGTGTAATCCACAAGACTTAATTCTCTCTGGTTTTATTTGTCTTGGGTTTTGGTGTCTTCTGGGGGTTCGAGTTAACTTTGCTTCGCAGCCGTGTGAGCAACAAGTGTAAAAATATTTTAACTTCTAATAAAAGCTGAGGGCTTTGCCCAGCAATGCAGCAATGATAGCAACAAGTAATGACAACTGATTAAAAATATCCTGAAAGATTTCATTGCAACATCGACCTAATGTGTGTGGCAAGCAGGAAATTTTTACAGCTTATGCATCCTCCTGCATGCCCCCCTCCTCTCTCTCTTGTGTAAGATTAATATTTTTAATATGTATTTTTTAGGAGACAGGAAGTGGCTTACCTCATCTCGATATCTTTGTTCTGAATTGAATTAAAAGGTTGTTCTAAAAAGCCAAAATTCAGAGGGATTTCTCAGTCCCAAAGGGATGACTTGTGTACAAGCAGAAATTGGATTCAGTAGTTGGAATTATTTGCTTAGATTTCAGAGTTTCTCCTTCTCATTGAGTTGGCTTTTAAACTGTGTGTTTATTCAGACTGCTAAATGAAATGTCACTTTGATCCAAGCCCAAAACTTCCTGTGTAACAATGATTTGACATTTCTGACTCTTTTAAATGAATGAGAATTATGACATTAATCAAAACAAAACCTTTTCAGCTAACAACTTGGATTCTAAAAGTAGATATGTTGAAATGAAGAAACATTTTATCAGAAAAATGCTTGCCTATCTCATTATCTTCTACTCATAGGGGAAATTAGTAATTGTTTACCTTACCACCAAACCCCAAGTGTGCTTTGTCTCTTGGCAAGGTTAATATTGTTTAGAAATAAAAGGCATGTTTTTCACTTATTTTCAACAGCTTCTACGAACTTCTATACTTTTTCAAAGAGAAATACAAGTTGCTTCCTAATTTTACCTTTTCCCTTTTCTGTCAGAGAGGCAAAATTATTTGACTATTTAGAAATATTGTGCACAAACAACCTGAAGTTCAGAGTGAAAGAAACACACCACACTAGGGAAAAAATGCCAGGGTATTTATCCTGCATACATGAAGTATAACTGTTTCTCAGACTCTGTCCTTCTAGACAATTGTGTTGGCCAAGCTAAGATATGCTTTTTGTTTTTTTTTTCATTTGGCCTTTCTAGAGGGGGGTCAAGAGCTGGTCTTGTAAATAAATGTGTGTTTGATAACATACTGCATATCAAAATTTTCAATTTGTATGGGGTTTCTTCATCTACCACTGAAACTCAAGAGCTTCTAGGGCAACACAATAGAACTCTACGACAGAAGAGCATCAGAAAGATTTATGGCACAGAGAGCACCTTGCTGGATTGAAGGGATAAGAATTGCAGGTGGCAGAGTAGAAAAACCATAGAAGTCACTTTTTCATGACTAAGGAGACATTACTAACAGCATTTTTTCCACTTCCTTTTCAGAAGATAGCAGATCCAGCACACGTTACTCTTAATGTTGTCCATTTATAACCATAAGTAATTATTCCACATACAAGGCAATAAAGATCCAGCACTGACTCCACTAAGTCCTTGCTGATTTGGTGTAATTTATGTGCAACTCTATCTTAGATAATATTAAATTGTGTATTAGATAATAAGATAAAGTCCAATCTATAGTGTGTATTAGTATAGTACCTAGTACCAAAGGTTGTGACAACAGATTTAAGATTGCAACAAATGCAGAGCAGAGCATGGAACTGCTTATCCCTGCCATGTGCATGGAGAAGTGCAATCCAGAGCAGTGTAACGGTGTTCCGGTCACATGGAAATCTTCTGCTGAAATGTGAATTAATGATTACTCCCATTAAGTCCTGATAACCTCTGAAGCATCTTGGAGGAAAGGACATAATTCTTCAAGAGAGGTTGAAGAGGTGCTGGTTTGCTTCCCACCACTGGTATCACCTTGATGGATGACTCAGTGGGTTATAAAACATGTGTAAATGCCAAGAATTTCCTAAAGCCCGCTAGATGCTGGGGACCTTGCAAGCTGGCCGGAGTGGCAAGTACAAGGATCTCCTCTCCCTGGGGACACTAATATCCTTTGTACATCAAATCTACGTGCAGTTCCTGCTCACTACCAGAGTAATTTTTTCAGTCTGTCAAAGACAGGATAAAACTAAGCTTGAAATGTTTTAATGATGCTAACAACCTGTTAACAGAATAATGAAGTTTGAACCAGTGGTTTGGTTTGAATGCTGTTCTAGCAAGAGGTACAGAGAGTGGGTTTCCTACACAAGAGCCACCGCTGTGGTTTTCACAAAAAATATCAGCAGTGTCTGGCACAGCTTGTGGCTCTGAACCCTACTTGTGTACTGAGCAGTCAGCTGCTAGTGGGCCCTCGCTGGAGCAGGGGTTACTCAGAGGGCTATTCCGGCTCAGGCACAGCCTAAACTCCCTGCTCAGCTCTCCAGGGAGGCATTGCCATGGCAATCAGACTCTTGCTGGGCACTGTCAGCAGGCAAATGTTGGGTTTACCAAGCCATTGCTGCTCTTCATCTCTCCCCTCTCAAACAAAAAAGCAAATCCTGCAGCAGAAGCTGTGTGTGATACCAATGACATCTCAGTGTTTTGGCTGTTGTTCTTCACCAGCAATGTATGAGTATTCCTGCAACTGTGAAGAGCTGGCAAATTGCCCCCTATTATTCAGAACCTTTACCCTGGGAAGTTCTCTGAATTTCCTTGCCTTTGGTGAAGATGGGATGGGGAAGGGGAAAGCCCTGCCCTGCTTCTCCAAGCTGAAGTGGCCTGCTGCCTCCTCTTCGTTTCTTCTTAGCCCGATCACCAGGATCAACCTCCACATAAAGATGTTTCCTAACACCAGCACCTTTCTGAGGATGTCAATCCACTCCTTCCAGCTTCCTCTTAGGTGTCACATGTATCCACACTCGCTGTAGCTCCTAATCTTCACAGGTCCCTGGGTAGCTCTTCCTAGCTCCTCAAAGCGCAGTGATGATGTGTATTGCCCAAAGAGCTGTGCCAGGCATGACCAGGTTCTGGCCCACAGCACCTACCTGCAGTACACCTGTGCCCTAGCAGTGCTGCATGTGAGGGGGGTGGCAGTACAAGCACTTTCTTTCTGTTCTGAGCCTGTCTCTTGCTTTGCAGGCTGTGCTTGGGGCACAGCTTGAGCTTGCCCTCTGCAGGGAGTGAGAGGTGGTGGGGAGATCTGTGCTTCCTGTAGCAGCTGTGGCTTACCTTTGCATCTGCAACCAGGGCCTCTTTACTTGATTTAGCATGTCACAATTTCATGGACTGGGTTGATTTAGTGGTGGCTTCTCACAGGGCATTTTGCCATAGCTGTTCATAAGACTGGCTGTCTCTCATAACAAAATCTTATCCTTCAGGAGAAATGAACTTAAGTGAAGGGAAGAGGGAGGGGGAAAAAAGACAAAAAATATTCCCCACAAAATCCACTTTTTCATCCACCTAAAGTGTCCTTCTGCCACTGTCAGTTCCATTACATGATGCTCATTGGCACATTTCCTTTCCTTACAGCTATTTTCAGTGCTGAGGAGAAGTGACTCCAGTTTTTGCAACACTTCATTTGATTACTGGTCACATAATCAGATGTATTTGTGGGGAATTTGAGATTGGAATAAGGCCATTTGGTATGAGACTCTTGTGCTGCCTCCTTTTCCCTGCCCTCTGAAATCATGCTGTGCTCCATTAACACTAAATGTGTTTGCAGGATCTGAACCTTCTCAGTCATGTGTTGTAGCTGCTTAGTGAAAACAGAGGTAGTTTGTACACCTTTATGTTTCTGGGATCAGCTGGTGAAGGGAGGCAGTGTTTGCTGTTCACTTTCCATCTCAAAGCCTTGGAGTTTTCATGCATTCTTGCTTCCTCAAAGTGGGGGTGGAAAAAAAGCAGGCCTTTGCCAAATTCAAGATGCTGGTTATCAGCTAATTCTACTGCTTACTGTTCACACAGCGAGAGAACTGCTTGTGTTTGGCAGTGAGCTTGAGGTCATCTGCAGAGTGCAGGACAGAGCTGCCTGCTTGTTTTCTTCAGGAGCTTTCTGCTGGAGTTTAATTGTAGCACTCAGCGGTGATGTGCTGTGCTGCTTTCTCTGTGTACATTCCAAGACCCTTTAAGGAAGTAGGATGTCATCTCCTTGCTTTGAAGAAGGAAACCTGAGTTTCTAGACAAGCAGCGCAGGTGTGCTGGTTCCAATACATTAGATGGAAGCTGGTAAAAAGACAAAGAACAGTTAGGAGTTCAGAGAATTTTGTTGCTTCACAAATTTTGCCCCATGCTAACATGGAGTGATGCTAAGTGGTGCTGCTGCAGGTGTCTGAGAGCAGGAGTCAGACTTTTGATGACTCCTTTCAGTGTTGGTGATCAAGGCAGGAAAATATATGGAGGGGGGGAAGCAGGGGGAGGATAAGAGTGTACAAATAATCAAAAGTGCCTCAGGTCTGGATGAGGTTTTCCCTGAGTACCATCAGTACCGGCCTCATGAAAGCTCAGCTGGCATTTTCCTGGGATGCCATGCCTGAAGCTTTTCTTGCAGCCAAATGTATATGGGTCTGGCCAGTGCTGCCTTCCAGTTGGTGCTACTCTGGCACAGAGAGCAGTGTTGGTGTCACCTAAGGAGGTGCCAGCACCAGCCCTCTCCACACTCCGGGCTGCCAAGAGGAAATATCAGCCTCTGCGTCATTAGTGACAACTTCATGTTGTTGAACTAATCTTTGATCCCTTCCTCCTCTGCAAAACTGCACAGTGGGTGGTGAATTAATCCCTGGAGATTAGCCCAGCACGTATGCAGAAAGCACAGGGGGAAAAGTAGGTGATGCTGTGCTGATGCTGAGAGCCCAGAGCTTGTCTGTGCCCTTGGTTTTATCTCGGTGTTGTGCAACTGAGTTGGGTGCAGAAGCTCTCACACCCATGTATGTCAGCACAGGCTGTGCCTCATTCCTCATGCCTGCTGGTGCGCTCATACTGTCAGCATGAATCCAGATGCCACTGCTCTTCTCACTAAGTGCTGTAGTCATTGTGGACTAAGAGAACCTGGTTCAGTCTACCATGGCTGAGAGGAAAGGTGGTGTTGTCAGCTAAGTGGGCTCAGTGCTGGGAGACTGGGCAGTATGGCTTCATGATAAAACCAGGAGCAAAACAGAGGAGAATGACAACTGAGGAATAACCAAAGAGCAAATCTAGTTGGTTAAAGGAAGGGACTAGCAGTTCACACAACAGCGGGAGGAACAGAGGCTGCCACATTAAAAGGATGAGCCTTCCCAGTTTCACATATTTTGCTTTTACCCTTTTCTTTGTCTTTCTTTCCTCTCCATTGAGATGAAAATTTCTGAACTCAAAATCTAATGTGCTTTAGGACACACAAAGGGGAAATAACTTTTGCTCTGTAGTGACTGGAAAATGGTTATAAGCTCTTAACATGTAAAAGGTTATAAGCTGTGTAATCTGCTCACCAGCTTGATGTGAGAGCTGAAGCAAACTGACGCTCTTCTAGAAGAAAGTCTTTGCAGAGACCCCAGTGACTGGATCAAACTACTGTCTGCTGAGTGTCTAGTTCAATCCCACTAGCTGTAGCTAGGATGTGGCACATGAGTGCAGCACATGCTGAGGATGCTTTCAAGTGTCTTTTTTGCTTTTATTTTTGCTTTGTTTTTTTAAAAAAATCTAGCTGTAAAGTATGCAGTTCAGGAAGGTCAAGTATCACATGTGAATATTGCTGACTGCACAGCACAATGAAGGTCTGTGCTGTATGAAGTTGGGCCTCTGGTTCTTTGCAGATATTTAGTAACAACCTTCAGCAGAGCATCGTTGCTTTCCACAACAGTTCTTGTAATTCAGCAAATGCATATTCCCCTCAAAGATAAATCTGTGCACCCTGGCTGTTTCTATTTTTGTGTAAAGCTCTATTTTACTTATTATTGCATAAGATTTAGCCTGTGCACATTTTCAGGGAGCTTGTCCAAGGCAGAATAGCTACTCTAAAGACAGCACCATGGGATAATGACTTCCAGACTGTCCAAATCTACATTCCTTCAAGCTCCTCCATCAGTGCAGTAATAAAAATTCTGAGCCACCTGGGCTGCATCTGTACTGTGTGGGAGGTAGAAAGTGGTGCACTCTGCAGCCCTGCTCCCCTGCCTATCCAGATGAGGCCTTCTGTTGAACTTCCCTCCTGCCACATGCCTGAGTGTCCTTCCAGTGGAGCCCTGAAATGCATCCTGATGGGATGTGTGCACACCGGCAAAACAGGGCATCATCCATGCAGGTAGCAAAGGCTGGATCACGCTGGAGATGGTTTCCATGAGCACAGTGAAAGTCAGTTAGGAGAGGTCCTGCAAAGGACTGGATGGGCTCCTTCCCAGGACAGCTTTTGCAGGTTTGGGACCTGCAGCTGGCTGAGGGATTTGCTAGTGCAGCTTTGCCAGAAGCCAGCTCCAGAGGAACTTCCAGAGATCTTGAGCAGAGTGAAACTGAAGCATAAAATATCGAGGAGATCTGAGCCACACAAAAGACATCTTGCACCTTCATGGAACAAGCTTGCTTCCCAACAACACAAAAGTCAGGGCATGTGAGAACTTTGCTACAGATTATTGAAAATGTAATCTATGGAGATAATTTTTAAAAATAATAAAAAGAAAGCTAAGCTGCCCCAAAGCTGATTCTTCCACAAACCTAGTTTTTGTGCCTTCCAAGTGACTCCACAAAATTCATGGCTATGCAGGACTTGCAGAAGCCACTCCAGTAGTGGCTCCATCTTACCAGGAGAGAGAAGATTACAGATTTTGCTAGCAAACCTTGTACAGTGGGGAGAAGCAGATGAGATCCAAGAATAGAAGCCCTTCTTTCAATCCCCAACAGAAGCCTTGCATTCCAATGTTGAGACTTTGAATACATACAGTTAACAGCAAATGAATACCTTGTTTACTCTTTGGTTGTTTTTTTCTAAATATATAGAAGAAAATAGGAAAAATGCCAGAAATACATATGGAAACATGTAGGAGAATGTAGATTTAAGTGAGTTCTGAACTGACTCAGTAGTGCAGTAGTCTGGGCATCTTTAAATGATGAGTTTGAGGATTGCTGTTGCAAATCTGAAGTTAGCCATGTAATTCTGTGGGACATACATGGACTTAGAAATTTACTTAAGGTGTCTCTTTGCAGTGGAGAAATAAGCTGTCTATTCTGTGTAATTGGTTTCACTAAGTGCTCCTTCTCTTTCAATGAACCTCAATGTTTAGATTTCAATTTAGGCCACTGAGAGAAGTGTGGCTGGCAAGAAATGGTGAAGCCAAGGATTCAAAAATATGAGAACTACAGGAAGAAAGTAGGAGGGCAAGGGAGAAAGCAGCCTAAAGGGATGGAAAGAGGAAGCTGCAAAAAATCTCCAGGAAGCTGGATCATAACTTTTTCCAAAGTATTTTGCTTTTCAAATGTAGAAGATCACCTGTGCAAGTAGGTAATTAGGTCAGGAGCAGCAGTTCTGAATGGCCTTGTTACCTTTGGATGTTGATTCCTTAAAGGAAGATGTACTGTTAGGGACAGGGAGGGGGATTCTGTCTTCTGGAGTTCCTGTGTTTATTCTAATATATAATGTCCATGCATGTGGATGACATGCTGAATGGCCTTACAAGGGCTGCTCCATTTCTATCAGATGCCATGATGGAAGGAAGAGTCTGTCTGCATTGGATTTCTGTAGGAGACCCTGGTGATTGATAACCACTCTTCAGTCAGAACTCGCATTTCACCTGTGGGTTGCTTTTTCTTTGGCTAAGCCCCTACCCAAAGCAGAGTGAATTGAAAGCTTGAGTAAATCCAGTATCTTTCCAGTGTGCTGCTAAGGATCTGGAGCTGTAACTGGAATTAGACATTAATGAAAATGACAAAGCATACACATATCAGCCTTGTCCCCCAACCCAGGACCTGACCTTCCCCCCAGAATTAGGTGATCCTAGCAGCTGCCTGTGTGGATGCTTGCTCTGTACTGAAGTTTTAATTCCTTTGCCCTCACTTCCTTTTTTTTTTTTTTGTCTCAAGGTTCTCAGGAAAAGCTCTCTTGATGCTACTCCCTGGAACCTGCTGAGGTCTGTGTGTCCCCAGTGTCAAAACTAGCTCATTTCCCTTGTTTCTCAACTGTTGAGAAGAAACAGCAGATAGTAATCAGGCTTTTCCTCTCTTAATAGCCCCCCCTCCCTCAATGTGGGAGGCTCCATGTAATCCTATCTTTCCTCTGTTTCTGGTGGAACCTTCCACTGAGGACAAAACTGTTTTATTTGGGAGATAGGGATACAGAAAGTAGATATCATTTTTCACTTTTGTTTCTGTTTTGGTAAACCTTGTTTGAAAGTCACTTGAAGCTTACTGGCCCAGAGTGTTTATTTTGGAGAGAATACAATTCCTGTTAAGCTACAGTGGTAATTGTATGTAATGTGTATTTTTTTAAGTGGATAAGTTATCCACAAATCCCAGATGATGATATGTCTTTCAAAGAAGATGCTGAAGAGGGCCAAGATTCCAAAAGTACTGTACAAAGGTGACAGTGTCATCAGAGGGTGAACAAATTGGAAATGTTTGCTAGGGGAAAAGAACCAACCATCCAACCTCGTGTTCACAGGCCTCTTTTTACTGTTGCTTTGAGCCCTGCCCCAGACTTGAATGCATTTGTTTTCCTCACTGTTCGTTGTGGATACAGTGAGGAAAGGTGATGTGACCTGTGTGTGGTAGGGCCAGTGCCTCACCTGCAACCTCAGGGAGCCCCCTGTCCTGAGCTTCTCACCACAAGTACCTCTTGGGCCCTTCTGGAATGGCTGAATTTGGGATGATGGAGTAAATGGAAATGGATGAGGAGTTGTGCTTGGACAAATTACAGGGGTGTGATGTTTAAATGCCTGCTCCACAGGGTTGTGCAGCCAGCGAAGGCAATGTCTGCTGCTGTCACACTGGGAAAATGGGCTTTAAAACAGAGAGCATTAGGTGGGGCTTCTCCTTCCGTTTTCTTTTTTTTTTTTTTAATAAAGAAATAGAAAGTTTTGAGACTTTCCCTCTGCCTGGAGACTTTCTAAGCTATCTTTTCTCAGGAGTTACCATTTTTATCCTGGAAATGATTGTTGTTGTTTTAATCTTGCCTCTTGTCCCTCACAGATTCATTGCTTTCTTGGGCTCTGCTCCATCCCTCCCCACCGCCTTCTCTTTACCCCTTTTGGTCAAACTGCAGAAGCATTTGCCTCGGTTAAGAAAAATGGGGCTAGACAGGCTTGGGCAAGGCTCCTGCCTTGTCACAGAAAGGGCAGAGAGGAGGAAATGTGGCCGCAGCTGAGTTTATTTTGGAGACCGCCCACCGGTGCCCTGCCCTTTGCCCGGGGCCCCGGCAGAGGCTCCAGCTGTGCCGGGCAGACCGGCGGTGCTCAGGGGCCGGTCCTGTGCAGGAAGGAAGATCCTGGAAATCCCCAGTGCAAAAGAGCAAACGCTGCATTATTTTACTTCAACCTGGGACATGGAAGCTTCGTGGGTTTTTTTTTTCTTTTCCTTCCCCTTTTTTATTTAAAGCAGAAGAAACTCTGCAGATCTGAGTTTAAAAACCCTAAACACTTACATTCCTTTCGTTTTCACGCACATGTCATGCTTTGGACAATCCTGCCATTCTAAAAGAGTGGGTCTGAATGTGCACAAGCTGAGGAATGCCGGTAACCCCTGGGACCTGGGACAGTCCAGCGGGAGCACTGCGCTTCCCCGGGCTCTGCCCTCCTCGGGGCTTCGCTCTTCCCTCGCCCTCCCATCCCCTCGGCTGGGAAGGGGCTGATGCAGCCCAAAGTTGACAGCTTTGTGCAACAGCTGCAAATCATTTCAAACCCATCCTGGGGCGGGGGGGAGCGTGTGGCTTGTTTTTGTTTTGCTTTCCCCGAGCATTGCGCAGGCTGCGGTCTGCCGGCCCCAGCAGCCTGTGACTCAGGGCGCTGGTGGTGCTCCAGGGCTGCCCGCAGCCCGGCGGGACTGGGGAACCACCGGCCTACGTAGGCGCTGAGCTCAGGGATGGGGATGTTCCTGCTGCCGCCACAGAGGAGCCAGGAAAGTCCCTGTCACCGCTGGCAGTGGTTAGGCACGAGGCACGCGTATTTACAAAGGTCTTTGGGAGTACAGCTGTAAAACAAACTGCCTTTGCTTTTTTTTTCTTTGCTTCCCCCCCCGCCCCCCTTCCGTGCCGTACTTAAAAGTCCCCTGGTGCTTCACCCTCCCTCGTAAGACTCCCACAGCTCCTCTGCCAGCATCTCCCTTAAAAGCGCAGAGCTGAGCAATTACCGCCGCTGCTCCCAGGGTGCTGGCTCCCAGAGGGATGAGCGAGGGGTCCCCGGGAGATCTCCCCGCTTGCCTGCCAGTTAGGTTTACCAAAGATGCTACATCGGGGAAATCCCATGTGCCTCCTACAGGAATAAACCAGCCAGGCATGTTACCCACTCCGTGTGTGTGTGTATATGTGTGTGCATGCACAGAAAGATATTATTTAGTGGCATAAACCCTCATTAATGGCAATGGGATTTGTGTGGTTTACAGCCCCTAGGAAGCTATTTGATAGCTTACTCCTAATTTGCAAATCTTTGAAGCCAATCGCCGTACCTGGTGATTAAGGGTTTTTTTGCAATAATCCGGTGCAGAGAAAAACAGAGGCCTCTCAGTGGTTTGCCTTGAAAAGGCTGCTGAGCGGGTCCTGTGATTCACGGGCCAAAAATAATGTGTTCTGTTTAAACAGAGTTCGCTCTGTGATACAAACTGACAAAAGCCAGCAAAATTTAAAGGGACCCTGTCAAATCGGGTCTAAAAATAATCCCAGCCAGCTGTGTTTTGGTGAGTGGGCGTGTGTGCTCATGTGCTATGCTCCCTCTGCTCTGCCAGGCTTGTTCTGTGGGTTTTTTTCAGAAACAAGCTAATATGACATTTGAGCTTTGCCATCTGGTCTCTCGGTGTATGAAATTACTCTGTTCTGGGAGAAAGGGTCTGGCTTTGGCGTGGGAAAGAGCACCCTCATCTTTGGCCTCATCTCCCTGAAGGAGGTGCAAAGTTGCTGGTGTGGGATTTAGCAACCCAAAAGGATGTCACAGCAACACTGCTGGGTATCATCCTTCAATTCAGCTGGATAGTGGCAGCACAGGGTCTCATCCGTGCCCAGTCTTGCGGTGCTTAGTAGGAACCCTCAGGCTGGAGTAGGACTCTCTCTTCTCCTCGCTCCTCTCTGGGCTTTGGAGGCATCTCTTTCTTGGTAGTTCTGTGGCTCTCACTTCCCTACAAGCACCTGGGGGATGGGCTCCTCATCATGAGATAGCTCCTATTTATAGGATAAGGCTCACTTTGAAACTGGGGTTCTCCTTCTGCCAAAAATACCCTGTCATCTAAACAGGCATAGCTCTGCCAATTTGCACCTTGCTCTTCCCAGGAAACAAATCTAGGCTTTCTACCTCTGGAAATGTAATAATTCCCTGTGCCCTGTCCTCCTCCTGGGCATGTGAAAACATGCATAAAAAGGAATATGCACATAAAGCCTGTGTATGTGTGTGATGCAGCTGCTTAGAGGGGCAGAAGCAGGTTTCAGTTGGTTTCCTCATCTAAAGAAGAAATGGGAGATGGAGGGATGGGTATTTCTCAGTACCATCTACCCCTGTGCGGTATTTCCCCAGGTCTTGTCTTTTTAAGTCAGAAACGACAATAAATAGCTGCTGGGAAATTCCCTCCTGCAGAAACCTCAGGAAAAGACCTTTGCCCCATGCCCAGGAGCAGCTGCCCTATTTGCTCTTCCCTTTCCCATGCAATCACCAAATTTCTTGCTACCCTTTCTGCACTCCTGAGGTTTCTATTGCAGAAGTCCCTGGGCTGTGGTTGCTCTGTCACTGGCAGTAGGATGCTGAGCATCTCCTCCCCCCTTGTATAGAGACTGCAAACCCCAAACAATCCTTAGACCTTCCCTGCCAGGCAAAGGAAAGGGGTTGAACATGTGCAGCATCTGGACAACTTTCCCCTTGGTGCCACACCAGGATTGAGGTTCTCTTTAACTATCCCTTCTGAATTTTTTTCCAGGTGTGATTTTATGTTAATTCAAACTAACATTCTAAATTGCACTATTCTTGCCCAAAATATCCGTGATAATAAAACTCAAATCTTCCTCTCAGCATGTTTCAGTGTAACTGGAGCATTTCCACCCTACTTTTTTTCTTGAGGGTTTAGGTACTAAGTCAGGTACCACGACTGACTGAAATCTGAAGCAAAGGTGGCTTTGGAATTAAGTTAAACAGCTTTATTTTAGCACACCGAAACTGTAAATACTGCTATTGGATTCCTTTTTGGTATTGACAACATTTACTTTTTGATGTTATTTCCAAAACAAAATGTCAGCAAAACTTGATGTCTTGGCAGGATTTTGTGCCTCTCGGATTTTGCTCTAAGGCTGTTTTCCAAGGGAAGCTGTGCTCTTCCACTGGTGGTTTTGCTTTGCTGTATACTTACTGCTTCAGTCGACTCCCACATGGGGGTGAAATGTGAATTTTGCTGTAACAATATAATAAAACTGATTACAAATGAAGCTGATGATAGCGTATTTATACTGATGTTTACATTCTAGTAATTGATTTTTTTTTTTTGCTCTAGAGCATTCTTCCTTGACTCTGGGCTTCTGAGTGTAGTACAGGACAGCAGTGTCCAAGGATGAAGAGAACATTTGCTACCAGGAGAAAAGTGGCATATATTCAGAATATCAGATAGCCTCTGGTGTTCTTCCAGGTGTTCACTGAGGGGGAGAAATAAGAAACCCTTCATTTTGATCTCATTTCTGGCACTGAAGTGCCAATGGAGTTCAAAAGAACTTTTCATCTTAGGAAGGAGAAAGGAAACTTTCAAGATGTTCCTCTGAAAATAGTTAAATGGAAGACATCCAGATTATGGTCTTTCACATGTACTGATCTGATCCTAGGAAAGAAAGATGCACGAGGGAGAAAAGAAATAATTCTAAAGCACTTTTGACTTGGTGTCATCAAATTGCACACTGTTCATCAGCATGAATTCATTATTTGCCTGAAAAATCAGAGGTCAGAGCAAGTGTTGCAGAAAGCTTTTACAAAAAGTCAATTCCAAATTTCTACCAGAATGCATTCTGGAATACATTTCTGGAATACATCCTCCTTTTCTGTTTACTGTCTGCAAATGGATTTAATGGTGAGAGAGTTATAGAATT
>VWZP01004041.1:110500-161520 GCA_013396995.1 Dicaeum eximium | reverse complement strand
TTTTTTTTCCAAAAACTATGGAGTTAATCATTCAAATACAGTAAGACACTGGCTGATTTGTGTGTTCAATCAAGACTAATCACCACAGCTTGAATTTTGAATATTAAATGTTTGTGGAGTCTGCTCACAAATTATGTGCATAATTTTTGTCATGTAGATTAAGTTACTTGATGAATTATGTCAGACGACACATGTCTAAAAGTTAGGAAATGCTGGAGAACAAAAAGCACACAGAGGATGAGAGAGGTAATTTCCTATGAATAGTTTATCCATTTCTGAGCTTGATTCCAAGATCTTCAGGTCTTAATTTTTCATCGATAGCAATTGATGTGCGACTGAGTTTTTGCTGGGTCACATTTATGGGGAAGCTGTCTCCCTTCAAAGTGAAGATACTGGGAGCTGCTGTCTGCTGCTACACTGCAGAGCTGCTTCCTCAGAGCTGTGTAGCCACAGACTGGTCGGCTTGTGTCCTGCATCTCCTCCTCACGTTGCTGCCAACTGCAGCCTGGGGACGTAGGCAGAGCTAGTGAAAATTGAAATTGCAGGAATAAAACAAACAGCCTTCAGTAGATGAAGCTGATGGTTAGTCAGGTGGAACAAGGAATTAGAAACTGGTTTTCTGAATAAGAGAGCGGCGATAGCCTGATTAAAGAAACTGAGTTGGTAGGTGAGAGACAGTAAAATGCAGGAGTTCATCAGCGTGTGAAACCAAATCAAGCTGTGAATGACGGAGCAAGAAAGAATATGGAAACACTGTGTAAGACATAGAATCACAGAATGGCTTATGTTGGACAGGGACCTTAAAGATAACCTAGTTTCATTCCCCTGTCACAGTCAGAGACACCTTCCATGAGACAGATTACTCCAAACCCCCTACAACCTGGACTTGAATACTTGGGGGGTAAGTGTTGGATGCAGTTGTGGATGTGGTATCCACAGCTTCTTTGCTGACTTCAGGAAAAAGCTGCAAACAGCACAGTGCTGCCCCAGGGCTGTGTGAGCTAGGTTAAAAGTCATGCTCTTTACAGTGTGGCTGAGGTGCTCTCACTGCCCTGTGTAAATGGGCTGATTTATCAGTGTCTAGCTGAGCTTCCCTGGGATGTCCTGGCCTTTCCGTGGAGTGAAGCATTTCAGCTCCCCTGAGGTTTGCATGTAGATAGTATTTGTTGCCAGTAGAGGCAGGCAAATTCTGTGCCTTGCTGTGATTCCCTCCTGGCTTTACTGGCATCTGAGTGTGGCTGTTGTCTCATACCCCCTCAGCTGGGTGGCATCATGCAGGAGGGATATTTTATACGTGATATCAGTGTGTCACAGCTGAACCCCATCTCTGGGTATCAGCTTTTTGAAATCAGCATGATTCAGGTCATCTAATGCATTTTATAGGGTTAAGAACAAGAGTAATGCTGTGATTTGGGCTCTGCTTACAGGATAGGCTGCACAGTTAATTGAGAATTTAATGTTTCGGCACATTTTGTTTGTGGAAAAAGTCTGAAAAAAGCCCTGACGTAACAATTAAATGTATATCGTGGAAATGAAAACATATGCAATATCTTTTCCAAAGCATTGATTTTGAAGCAGTTTTGTCAGCTTAAATTTCACCTTGTTATGGACAAATACAAAGAAAAATAGAAGTGTCTCTGTAGGGGAACCCTGGGTCCTTCGATTGCTGCTGACTTCCTGTGACCTCTGGAACAATGAGTCTTCTGATACTGTCATCATCTGCATCCTTAGGAATGTGTCTATGATTTGCCACAAATTAGGCAGTGATAGGCACAGAAATGCAGAATATGTTTCTCTCCCTCTCTCTCTCTCTCTCCCTTTTTTTTAATTCCAATGTCAACAGCTGGCTTTCATACAGGATTCTGTCCCCTCCCTATTTCAGCCTTTGCAATTGAATCTGCCAGTGACACTTAAGTGTAAATAAAAATGAAATCAGTTTGATTACCAAAGCTGAGATATGAGGCAAATGAAAAATATAAGCTGACACGAGCCAAATGGATCATGCTGATTTTTTTTCATTAATAGGGTATTTTCAATTCTCAGTCTAGGCAAGAACATTAATTATTAGCCCAAATATTTGGGCTGTTAAAGTCACACCATACTTCTAATGAAGAATTAAATTAGGATAGCAATTGGGATAAGCAAACCTGTAATACAAGACAAGATTGTTTTAAAAGTGCAATCACTACAGTGGAACAGATCTCCCTGCTAGTAATAAGGGAA
This sequence comes from Dicaeum eximium, assembly GCA_013396995.1. Classification (NCBI taxonomy): domain Eukaryota; kingdom Metazoa; phylum Chordata; class Aves; order Passeriformes; family Dicaeidae; genus Dicaeum; species Dicaeum eximium. The sequence continues at coordinate 159,297 of VWZP01004041.1, read as the reverse complement.
GGAGGCCTCAGTCTTTCAAGAAAAGCTCATAATTTCAGTCCCCAGCTGCCCCAGACACCTTCTTGAGTAAGACTCACACTTCAGGGCAACTCATTTTGGTATGCTTTTACAAAAAGTCTTACAGAGCAAATTGGAGGCTCCATTCTCAGCCTGCTGAAGCCCAGAGAGATGGCTCCTAATTATTTCCCCTTATGCTGGAGCAGGGATATTATTACACCTAACAGGAAAACTGGAAAGTTCTGGGGAATCTGTGCCAGCTTCCAAAGAGTACTTTGTTAAGCATATGGTGGAAAAAGTTTCCCAAATAAGGGACAATTGTTTGAAAAGCTTGTTACCACCACAAGTCAGTAAAGTCCACAAGTTAGCAAGCTACAATTTAAAAAAAAATTAAAAACCCGCCAAAAAAAAACCCTCCCAAAAACCCCAAAACAACAACCAGGCAAACAAAACAGACAAAACAAACAAAACAAAATCAGGCAAATAAAAAGACAAAGAAACAAAACCCCCTCAAGAACAACAAAACCCACACCAAAACCGCCACAGCCACTCCTAAAAAATCAGTCCCAAGGTTAACAAGACTATGCAGAGCTGTACTAGTATATGTTATCAAAATTCAGAAATGTGGCTGAAGGAATCCCCAAGTGTGGAAGATTGGTGAGAGAGCTGGTCAGGTAACCCCATATTTAACCACTTCTTCATTCTTACATGGGCTTGTATTTCCCCAGGGGAAGAGCAGGAAGGTGGCTGAACTGAAACTTGTTTAATCACTCCTTTGTCCACAAAACCACCCATCTGACCCAGGTAAAATTTCCAGATCTGCCACCCCTACTGCCTCTCGTGATGGGACAAGATGATTAGAAAGTTATCTGTGTGGTTACTGGACATCTTGGTAAAGGGCTCCCTCCATCTCAATAATTCCCTTTGATGGCCCAGTGCCACAGGCAAAGCATGGGTGTTTGGAGAGGCAAAAAAGGTAAAATGCAGAGAAAAGAGAAAGTGGGTTTGTTTCTCTCATCAGAAGTGAAAGGATTGATTGGTGTCATGGGAGAAATTAATGCCTTCCCTGGCCATGTAGTATCTTCAGGCTTGCTTTATTTTCCTTTACGTGGGATCCTATCCATGATCTATGGGATTTATTTCTTGTGGAAGGACACTTTGGGTAAGATAAGGCACTTTTGTGCATTTACATGAGGTAAAGAGATGCTTCTAAGTGCACTGATATCCACCTTCAGAGATACTCAAAAGTCTTCTGGACATGTTTCTGAGCAACCCCCTTTGGGTGACCTCACCTGAGCAGGGGAGTTGGACCAGATGATCCCCACAGTTCTCACCCCAGCCAGCCTGATGTGATCCACCTCCAGAGTTTTCACTTAAAGCTTGCAAACTTCCTGTGTCTTCCTGGGGAAAGGATGAGTGCCAGTTCCCAATAACTTAATATTGGAAAGAGAGAGGGAATACTAAGAATGGCAGAACCTTTTCAATGCCTCAGGGTAATGAAGAGTGAACTCCTGTTGTTTCAGACCACACTGTAGTAATTGTGTGGATGTTTTCACTATTGATAAATGTCTCCCTAACTCTGGCTGTGACTCCTCATAACAGGAATATCAGAGAAAAGGATTAAGTGTATGTCTAGCAGCCCAACTAAACTAACAAAAAACCCCACCCTCATTGCAGCCTTTTCCAACTTGAAGCTTGGAATACAAAAGGGGAAACATGCCAGAATCCACTTCGTGCCTTTAAAAGCTGTTCTTTCTCTACAACTTCACCCACTCTGGAGTAAATACAGGAAGAACAGGATTCTGACTTTTCTTTTTTTTTTTTTAAAAAAAAAGCTCTTTTTCAACATGAGGTGATGTTTGTCTAGGGTTTATCTGACCCTTGCAGTGCAGGCAGTGTTCATTAAGTTAGAGAAACCTGTGATGTCACTCCCCCTTAGGTCTGACAATAGCAATGGCTGAGGTAGGCAATTAATAAGTACTTGCTGCTGCTTCTGTGTTTGCTGAAGGCCCAGGGGACATTGGAGTACAGGCTTTGCCAAAGACAGTGCAGGACAGGCACTTCATTTTGGAGAGAAGTGACATGATAAACTGAGAACTAGTTGGAAAAAATCTACGTAGCATGGGGTGTTGAAACCCCACTAAGAAGAGCCTCCTTGGTTCTCACAGTTCTGTCAAATACTCAAAAATGAGTATTTTTGTGGAAATTTGGAACTGTAGCGTCTCAAACTCTTCTCTTAATGCATGGTCCATTTCTCCTCTTCCTAAAAGACAAAAAAAAGGAGAAGCTTTCCATCTATCACTTAAGGATAGCAGGGAGCCTGTTGGTTCTCTTTGCTCTCTTGCTGGGGAAGTGTGAGATGTGGCAACTGGGAACAATGTTGTGGAATGACTAATGGAAAGGGAGGTACTGTAATTTGGCATCTTCATGTGCTCCATGGCACATGAGCAGTCGTTTTAGAGATGCTTTTTCCGTAGGGATGAATGTCAGCATTGCTAGCAGTTTTTTCTTTTCTGGTTGTAATCAGCTTTGTGAACAAGACCCAAGGCTGTATTCACAACTTATACACATAAGCATGGCATACAATAAATGTGCAAGCTTCAAAATAAATTCAAAGAACAAATTGTCTTTGTGATTATTCTTGTTATAAAACAATCTTGTGATTCCAGAATTTTACTGAACAGATAATATGTTGCTTCTCAAGCTGAAAAAAAAAAACAAACAACAAACTCTGGAAATGAAAATGAAATGTAGAGTTTTCCACCTTGGCAGATCAATAGCTTTTCAACATTTTCCTTTTCTTGTGTTTCCCAAGTGAATTCCCAAGTGAATATTATTTGAAAGCCTAACAAAAATAAGACAGAAAATGACTGTAGGAAAATCCAAAGAAAAGTCTTTCATTTAAACAAAAGTAACCCATAAAGAAGCGATGAAATCTGATTTCTTTTTTTTCTTTGAGAAAATAAAGTGAACAATGCTGTATTACTGCACAACACTCTTGATTTGTGGGTGTTGGACTGAGCAGGCCCTCTTCCAATGGCAAGCAAATAGCTGGAGTCAGTATCTGGAGGAGCATACTCCATGGTGGCATTTCCAAAGCATCTAACGTAGATGTCCACAGCTTTTGCTACGTGCTTGGCACTGGAGACTTTGATGGTGTTTTTACATGGAGAGCTGAGTGCATGAAAAGAGATCCCCAGTACTGCCAAAAAATAGGATTTACCCATGGCTGCAGATATGTCTCCAGGAAAGTCTGAGTTCTGCTCAGAGGGGGGTAGATCTGGCCAAGTTGTTCAAGCAGTAATGCAAGAGCATTGTTAGCTTTCACACTTCTCAATCTGCCAGTGAACCTGATCCTTTTGAGGGAGCAGAGTTACCTACGGGGTGGTTTGGGGTTTTTTCCCTTCTTTCTACTAATCTGTGATGTTGCACTTTTAACCTGAAACATTAATTTGCCTTCTGCACATCCTGGCTTGTGTGCAGCTGTGCTTTGCTGGTGATGCTCAGGAAAGCACCAATGCTGGCAGAACAGTCTTGCACAGAAGTGCATCTGCCGGTGGCACTGAGCAGGGGCATTGGAGTGATCCGTGTTTCCAGTGAGTTACAAAAGCAATGCTCAAAACAGCAGCGGCTAGGGGCACTTAATGGGGCTAACGCAGCAGTGGAAACAAACGTACAAGTGTGGCCAAGCCCAATATTCCTGCCCTACCAGATCTTGGAGTGGCCAGAGCAGCGTGGTTGCTTTGCTGAGCTGATGAGCGCCAGGGAGGGAGGTTGCTGAACGCCCGGAGAGTCGGTCTTGGAGCAGGAGTGTGACTCTGCCCGGCATCTCCTCAGCCACCCAGTGAGTCCCAGTGGCCTCCTGCACAGTGGGTCGCCCTGCCCCACCACCCACTGGGCTTTTGGGCTTTGGACAGGAGCAGCAAAGCGTTAGGGTTAGGGTTTGGTGGGGCAGCACTTCAGCACCGCTTGTTTCCTGGGAAAAGCGGTTCATTTCCATCTGCAAGCAGGGAACAGTGTCTAAGACAAGGCTGCAAAAAAGCTGCCAGCTGCCTGGAAATCCCTGAGATTATCTAGAAGGCTGGATCTGTCCTGGTGCCAGAAGATAAACTCTGGCCATCACACTGTTTACTGTCCACCTTTCTCTTTGGGAGAAGGGAGTTTCCACCCCATAGTGCCACGGGTTGCCTTAACACTCCTGGCATGAGCACTGAGATAGGACCCGAGGAACAGACCTGAACAGGTGAACAAGCACCAGCTATAGCAGGCAACTGCAGCTCTCCCTGTCCAAATCCAGCAGAGCCTCTACAGAAGCACACTGGATCTGGAGACCATCCTTGGTGCGGGAGCAAAAGGAGCACGGCGTCTGGGACTCAGTTTGCTTATACATCCCCTTTCCCCAGCACCTGCTCTGAGCTCACCTCCTTACCCAGAGGGGGAAGGAGAGCACAAGAGCCAAGGGCTGGGCTCAGAATGCATGGCAAAGGTATGAAAAGCTGGGGAGAATGAGGAGGAATTTGGGAGATAATTGTGGAACATCCGTGGGCTGTGGCAGCTCTCTCTTCTGTGAGACAGGGACGTCTCACAAGCAGGACTGCTTCATGCAGACCCTACTGACCCTTCAGGCTCCTCCTGTAAGCTCTTAACCCTAATGTCCCTGAAGGTACTGTGGTCTCTGCTCGACCCTGCAGAGGAGGAGGATCAGATTGTCCATCAGTGTGCCTGTCCTCAGCTTATGGCCACAGTCAGCAATTCTGTTTGGTATTGCACACCACTTTGATTTGATTTGATTTGATTTGATTTGATTTGATTTGATTTTAAAACCTCTAAGGAGCAACAAGTTTTGCCTGATGGGTGCACTCCCAAAGCCACAAAAAAAAGGTAAAGAGAGTGTCATGGGTGAGAGCAATGGATCTGGATTTCTCAAATATCTCGCAGGCGATATTGAGGACTCAAAAGGAAGCTGATTTAAGGAGAGATGATTTTCAGCAGGCTGTAGGCCACTTTGGCTATATAAGGGTTATTAGGCAAGACTTGATGCACTCCAAATCACTAAAGCTTGTATTTCCACTCTTGGCTGTGTTTTATCCTAACCATCACCCTGAATGCTACCTTTTATTCAGGACAAGTGTCTTTTCAGCAGTGTTTAAATCCATTCTTAATGTGAATTATCATGTTTTATGGTAGAGCATCTGAAAAAGAAAGAGGCTCGAAGAAAGCTTTTTGCTGGCAATAAATTAGATCCAAGTTTCTGTGATAAGCTGTAATGGCTCTTCAGAGCAGATGTATTTTATCAATTTAAGAACACAGACAGAGAAAACATGTACTGCGTTCAGACTTTTAGAAAAGTATTTTCATGTTAGTGTGTTCCCAGTCAACAATAAATCCAGATACAAATTTTTTTTCTTGAGAGTATTTTGAAGAGAAGTCTGCTCAGTTTTGCACAGATTTGTATCTGTTTTTCAGCTGGGCTGTGGAAATAGTCAACAGAACTTTCATTACTTATTCTCATCAAAAGACACTGGCAAACAAGGGAATATTTTGCTAAACCCAGGGTTGATTTCCACACCTCTGTAGAGGACTGGGCACCCACATATTTAGCAAATCTCTAGGACCTTACAGACACAGACTGTGCGACTTCTGTGAATGGAAAATTTTCCAGTCCTACTGGCAGACTAGTTTGTTAGAATTAGCGAGTTAAGAGAACAGAAAAGCAGCTACTTTGAATTTCATTGTTTTCTAGCATGGCTTTTCTAAGGAAGCAAGACTTATGCAAGCTTCTTGACTGCCTGGCTTGAACCTCTCAGTATTTAAATCCTTTGGTCATTTTTAGGCACATTTTTCACAGGGGGGAATGTCTGAGATGTCATTAATTCCATCAGTCATGTGAAAATTAGAGTCTCCATTAAAAAAAAAAAAAAAGAAAAAAAAGAAAAAGTGTGCTCCAGCACAGGCAATGTCTGCAACATGATTGCAGATGGTGTTAACTGCTGGAACACCCACATGAGAAAGAGAGACTTGATGAATGTCCCAACCACAGGAAAAGCTTCCCTGGGAGCTTGAAATCCACCGCAAGACACAGATCTTCAAGAAGCCAGATTATGTTAAACTGAGATGTTTGAGGGGGTAGCTCCCAAACATCTACATTTTCCCCTTGCCAAGGCCATCCCTATATCATTTAATTTGCTCTGCATCCCTGAGAAATTTGCTCAGATCTCAAATGTCTAATAGGGTTTTCCCTGAGCAAGGTAATGGATGCCAATAGATATGCACATCCAGAGCACGCAAGGAATTTTTTGGAAACCCTGCTGAGCTGAGGTCAAGCAGAGTGATGTGACATTTTCTCTCTTCATTGCCTCATTCAGTCTTCTCCCACCCAGAGGCAGGCAGAAGTGGGTGAGGAGGTTTCCAGAGGAGCAGTGCTGATGTGACACTGTGCAGGTCACGTCGCTTCCTCCTTTCACTGTGTTTGTTTCTGTTTCACTCTGCGGTTGGACCAACAGGGGTTGTCCAGGGTTTGCACTTTCCACTGCAGTTCCTTCTTTCTGTGTGGAGGAAATTTGCAACTTCTGCTCATGACATGATGTGATGTGGATCATGACTGTCTTTATGAAAACCCTTCCCTAGTCCTATTCCTCTTTAAGCTTAACAAGAGTGACCGAACCAGATTTGTTCACACTTAATTATTTGGCACAGAGTGGAGCAGCTCTAACAGGAAATGCTGACTCTTTAAACAGGGTAGTCAGCAGTCTTGTGGTTCAGAAATCACTGGGGAAGGCCCATGTTAAAAACCCCAATCTGCCTGATTTGGAGAGGGGAGTTGAAGCAAGACTGTGTGCTGGAGTGCCCCTTTCTGCCAGGGTGAGAGCTGCTGTCCTTTGTGTTGAGGATGATAAGCTTTAAACCAGGTCTAGATTAGAAAATCAGATAAATGCCCATATAATGCATAAGAGAAGAGGCCTGCTAAAGAAAACCAGAGAATCAGAGCTTCACCTTACCTTGCCCCTACCCTGTCCATCTCAGGGCTGTTTGTAGATGGTCACAGACATTTAGATCCAGGGTAAAATGTAAAAAGCACACGAGAATCACTGGAATGAGAGATGGCGACTAGTCCATGTTAGGCTTATGGTTGGACTCTATGATCTTAAAGGTGTTTGTGAAACTAAATAATTTTATGATTCTTTGTCTGATCTGTCTGCTCTTCTGCTCTTTGACTGCTGGGCTGGGTCGTTGCAGGCATATTTCCCCACTGAGATGAGCTTTTCTCTTCCTCTCCCTAGGCTCTGGTGCTCCTCAGGACAAGTATTGCCTCTCATGATGGGTTTCTGTAAGGCCTGTCACCATGGGCAGTGTTGTGAGACCTCTTACCATGATTCTAAAATGCAGAATAACAGCCCCCATAGAGTCTGTTTGTTGACTGTACAGGCCTGGTTTGTGTCTAAATAGGGTTGGGAGGAGATATTATAGAAAGTGCATAAAAAACTGCTTCCTTCTCTCTGGGCTGAATAGCCTTCTGGGTGGTCAGAAACTTCTGGCAAGGAAATGTGACATTTGCCTTTTTCTCTTTACTAGATTTGGCCCCAGGGGGCAAGAGCCAGAGGCTGTGGTTTCTGCAGTTGGAGATTCTTTTTCTGTCACTGTCCCTGGCAGATAGGCATATCTACATATTTAATCTGGAATGCAATGGTGGAGGTTCTATGCTGTCAAGGTGCTCTCAAGGAATAAACATTACGTGTTTTAATTTGACATTAAGATTGGAGCAGGAATTTCATTTCCCCTTAGATGCAATTCCTGTTTTAAACAAAATCTCCATGTACCAAACAAAATCCTGGCTTTGGGTCTCAGAAGGAAAAAAAAAGTTGTACACCAGCATTCTCTTCATTTTCTGCAACAGCTAAAACTTTCCAGGAGACAGCAGTCAAGGTACTGAGCCAGATAAACTCTCTCCCTCTCAAGCATCAGATATCTTCTAGACACGTTCAGATGAATGGCATATTCTAGAGTTCAGAGGAAGAGAATGAGAAGACTTTTTTGGAAGGGCTAAATTTCATACATCATTGTGTATCCCTTCACACCAAAGGAGGCTTCCTTATTAAACACTTCCAGTGCCAAGGGTGTTACTGAGGCTTACTGAAGGATAAGACTTGCCTGAGAGTTTGCATATCAACCTCTTGACTAGAGCAAGTGAAATTGTGAATTTGATATGGCCAAAAAAAATTCTTAGCAAAGCCACAGGACATTGCATTGTTTGGGAAAATTCAAGGACACGTGACCTCAGGGTGGAAGGAGCCTGCATTTTTCTCAGGGAAAAGGACAAACCTCTAAAAGCTCCTGTTGCAAATACAACAGCAGATGACTGAGCCTCAGACAGCAGAAATAGTTTTCTGGACATGTTTCTATTCACAAATCCTCCTGTGATTTTTTTTTTTTTTTGTTTTTTTTAATGGAATATCTGCTGAAAAAAAAAAAAAAAAAAAAAACAACACCTGATTATTTTCTAGTGCTTAGCCGAAAACTGCTCTGCAGGGCTGTATGAGACACGTTGGGCTTCTCAAAGCCGCAGCTTGGTGCCCTCAAGGTCTGTCTCCCACCACCGCCCTGCAAACAGGCGATGGAGCAGCCCCAGCCGCTTCCGAGTCACTGCCGTGGCACAAACAGGTTCTCCGTTCTCACGGGTGGGAAAGTGCTTGTCCCAGTCGTGTTTGGACTTTCCACAGCTCCAAGGGTGCTTGTGGTGCTATAAATAGCAGCGGTGGGGCTATTAAGGGGTGCAGGGCTGTGAGTAACACTGTTTGAATAGTGCGCTCTCTGCGGTAGATTTACGGTTTTATTTCCAGCGTCTGTCCAGCATTTATTATCTTCCCTTCCTGGAGTTCATGATGAATCTGGAAGGGAGAAGCTTTGCTTTCTCATTTTGTGAACTGGAACAGCCCTGTACATTGGGACTTTTTACAGATCTCTGTCCAAAGGCACCCCACAGTATAAAGCGATGTACTTTATCCTCCTCCTTTTCTCTTGGTTGCTTTAAAATATTCCTTTCACCAGATCAGCCTAAGTGGAAATTCTCTGCCAACTATCTCTGCATCTCGCCCTCCTACGTGTCATCTCTGACAGTGTAAAGTCTCCCCCTTCCTAAGCGCTGGGAAAGAGGCAAGACAAAGGCAAGAAAGCCTCTGCCGGGGGCTGTAGGAGCGGCTGAAGTTAAAGCAGACGGTGCCTGATGTGCTGCATGCGCAGGTCACGCTCGGGCACGGCGAGGTCCGAACCCAGCACGGGATGTAGGGAAGTGCCTCGAGTTTCCACAGCTGGCAGGGCACAGTCACAGATGCCACTGCCCGTGGCTGGGAGAGCTCCCTGCAGTGATGTGTGTGGCTGCTGTGTGAGAGGCAGCAGAGGATAACGCAGTGAAAGCCGGGATTCCTCCAGCACAGCCTGGCATGCCCAGGGAGGCTGGGATCGGGCAGCAGGTGACACCAGCACAAGGCTCACACTGAGGAGGTAAAGCACCAGGGACGTGCCAGCCTCTCCCTTCACACACAGCTAATCCCTTCTAACAATGAGCTCTCTTGGCAAGCAAAATTGGAAAAAAAAAACCCCACAAAACCCATTGCAGAGGAGCTGACACAGATTAGATATTCAGGTAAAATATTCAGCAAGAATACCTCCTGCTGGGTTAGCTTGGGGAAATAAAAAAGCACGGAACAAAAATTCAGTGCAAAGGAAGAGTGCAGATTTTTAGATATGGGTGCATGAATTTGAAAAGGCTGCTTCTTAAAATAAGGAGGGCTCAAGAGTTCTATGTGTGGACTAAAATATAATGTGGAATATAACTCAGATATGCAGATGTAAGAGTATCTTTCAGGATTGGACATTTTGTAAAAGCTTACATTTTTTTGTGAATAAATGGAGCTAAGAAGCCCTACTGGCACAGACCTCATCGAACAAGGAACGAGTCTAATTATTCCTCAAGATTTAATGGCTTTTAATGAAGATCTCAAACATAAGTAATCGGAGTGGAAATATCCCTTGGAAAACGTATTCTTAATTTTCTCAAAATAATATAAAAATCCTAGCTTTTTAGTGGGATTGAAGTTGGCCTTTGAGAAACAATTGGAAGCAAATAGGAGTATTGGAAACATCTTTGTAGAAGTCAACAATGACATTTTCCCCCAGCTTTTCCCGTGTGTTTCAGGTAGGCGCAGATTTATTAATGCAGACAAGTGTTACCAATTGCACCCTGAGAGAGCAGGTCCAGTCAAGCAGAAATCTAGTTTACATACCTTACCTTCACCCCTCTGTGATTATTTTGCTCTCTATTAAATGGTTGGTTGGATTGCTAATTAAAAAGGCAAGAAAAAAGGCTTTCCATTTGCAATCATTTTGGGGCCCTAATTTCCTCGGAGGTCTAACAGTGTGTGCTGTTGACACAGCTCAAACATTCACATCTCAGTTATCCTGGAAAAGTGCTGCAAACAGGATAATGAACCTAACACGTGTATCAGCCTGGGAAGTCTGAGAGACCGACTCTGACCTGTTGCACTCCTCCAGCAGCAAAGAGTGGAGGATCGTGCCCTGCATGGGAACATCTGTGCAAACACACACTGCTGTGCCTGTTGGGACATCCTGCCCTGCTCCCAGGCTGCCCTTTGGCACATGAGGCTGTCACCAGCTCACACTGTGGCCCACAGCCTTGCAGGAGGCCGAGGGCTGGGGATATCTTGTGAGGTGGCAGCTGTTTTTCCACAGATGCAATGGCATGGGGGAGGAAAAGAAAGCTTTGTGGTTACCCCAGTGAAACCAGAAGAAGATCCTGGCAGGTGTGAGACCATCTGGTGAGCGTGGCACAGAGGCCTCCCGTTGTGTTTGCCTTATTTTAAAGCACATTGGCAGGTCTGTGCACGTGTGTGAGCTCCTACCTGCTCAGCCCATCTGAGCAGTCTCTGCCCAGCACACACCACTGCTACTGTGGCACTTTTTATTCCCTCTGCAGAGAACATGGTCTAGTGGCTGTGGTCACTCATCAGAAAAAGGCAAGTCAAGGGCTTGTACAGCCTGACAGAACACAGCTTTCTACAGAGATGAGAAGTGAAAGAAGTTGTAGGGGCAGGAAAGTGAAGCTACTCTCTGGATAAAATTCAGCGTGCTTAATTTTGCCCTTACTGTAATTCAGTCCTGGGGTCCTCTGCCATCACATGGGAGGCTCCCAGCAAAGTACACCTGAGCTGGTGACCCTTGTACCAGTGGGATGCCCCACAGGAAGGGGCTCAGGAGAAAAAACAGCTGCCATTTAAAGCTCTTGGCTTCTCCGCCAGAGCCCAGTGCTGGGAGATTTCAGATAGGCAGCCAGTGGCCTCTGCACTCCCTGTGTTCTTAGATGTTCCAAAGGGTCCTGAAGGGGATACCCATCTTTGACAGTTATTGATCACAATCCTCCAGCCTCTGCACATGTCTGACCCTGGGTCTGAGGGCAAAAAGAATGTGCCCTCATGATGCAGGATAGGTGAAATCATTGCTTGGGGATTGCCAGAGGGTGCTGTGTAAGAGACTCATACGTTCATTCCCTGAATGTGCCAGTTTTGCTCAAAGTTCAGAAGACAACCTTGTTGTCACCTCTAAGGCAGTTTCTTTCCTGAGAAGCTGTTACAAATGGCAATAAAATTTGCCTTCTACTCTCTGCTTTCAAGATTTCTTGGGTCAAGGCACCATCCTACGGGCAGTCAAGAACTGCAGTGCAGGACTGTGATTTCTGACTTGAGGGCTGCCTGACACCAGCTCTGCCCAAGGAGGGCTGTGTAACCCTTAAATAACCTGTCTGCAATCAGAAAACAGCCCAAATCCAAGCTGCTCACATGCCTTCCCCATTCTCCAGCTTGCCAGGAGAAATGGAGGTGGGTTATAATCAGAAAGGGAACACGTTCTGCCTATCAAGCTGCCAGAGCAGTCATCATACTACATGGGATAGTAATTTGCTGGCCTATGAGTAACTGTGCAAGTGTGTTCAGTTTTTGTGGAGAAAAATGGACTTGTAGCTAGTACTTCTGTTAATGTCCCAGTATCCAGGCACCCAGGGACAGTGCAGGTGGCCTAGAAAATGACCAAATGCTCCAAGTCCCCATGCAAACAGGGAGCAGCAGTGCTCCTGCCCTCTGTGCAGTTTTGAGGGATGGGAAGGAGTGGGAGAGAGGATGGTGTTTGCTGGGAGGGGATGATGTCTGCTGATGAACACATGTCATGAGGGACCACAGTGCTGGTGTGACCAGCTCAGCCCTGTGGCTCAGCACCAGGAGTGACAGATGCTCATTTGTGACTCCAGCGTGTGTGGCACGTGCTTTTATAAATGTACACACTGCTCCCAGGTCATGGTGCTGATTTCACCCAACTAAACTTCAAATTGCTCTAGTTCTGTTTACTGCAATAATTTCTTTCATTAGACCACTTCTGTTTTCACAAAAGGTAAGAACATTTTAACCAGATTATACATTAGTGGTCAAATACTCTAGGTTTTGTTACATATTCTTTTTTACTTTCTTTTTTTTCCCATGCTGTTCATCCAGCTCTGAAATTTCCATTGGGGAAAATAATTTCAAGAGCTTTTATTCTACCTACGTTTGTGCTATTGAATGCCAATACAACTGCAGATTTCTGTTTCATAAAAACAGATTAAAGGCAATGTGGAGTGCAACTTCCTTTGTGCCCAGCTGAAAGTTAATGGAATTCCATTGTTTTACTCTCCTGTGATCATAAAAATGCTGCCTTATATTGCAGTCTGCAAAAGCATAAATAAATCTGTGTTTTTATATATGTAGATGGTCACTTAACTGTTTCAGAGAAACCAATATTTCCAGATTGCTCTCTCTGGGTATAGGAAAAATGCAATGAGTAATGCAAGTAAAAGAAGCAGCAAAACAGCAATTTTAACTACCCTACTCTAAAATTTCAAATGTGTGCAAGAAAGCAGGGTTTAATCAGTATTTGCTCCAGTGTCTCTCAAAATAAGATTCCTTTTTTCTCCATTGGGACATAGTTTATCATGGCACAAGTGCAAGTAAATAGTGCACTACAGGTCATCCCTTACTTTGAACTGTGGGTAACAAGCTCTACTGGCTACTTGGATGTGACTCCTGCTGGTCCCTGGTCAGGCAGAGGATAAATGTAAGAGCAAGTCTGCAGTCCTCTGTCTGAGCTGATTTACTGCACAAGTAAGTCTATCACTAATAATAGAGCCACTGAAGCCAAGGAGCGCTGCAAAGCAAAGCAGGGATTTACAGCAACCAGAAAGTATGGATTTAAACAGTCAGGAAGAGAAATAATTGCAAATTGCAGCATAATTTAGACTTAATGTCAGGTGCAAAGCATTAAGGAGCTAACCTAACAGCATGTGCCTGTGCAGGCTCACACAAAATGCTTGCCCGTGTCTTAAGGGTTTTGTTGGCGTCCACTCAGTGATCCCCAAATGCAGGCGGAGCAGAGACCTGACCCAACAAAGCTCCAGATGTCCCCAAGGGTGTATTTGGAGGTTCAGAGCTCTCAGCATCCTGAAGCACCAGTCTCCCATTTAGGATTGATTTGACTACTCAAAGTTCTGTTAAAAATGCTTTGTTGTTAAATCCATTTGGAGAGATGCGCTGTATTTACTAGACAGACACTCCTCCCGTTGTATGCATTGTCTTATTTTATGCACATAAGCTGTAGTGACACTGGGAAAGACCACTTTTTGTGGAGGATTTTAGAAAAGCTGTTAGTAACTTGAAAGAAAATAAAAGCCATTTCAACAGCCATTTGTCTTTCAGGACCCCACTGTCACCACTCCCTGTTACTTAGAGTCAGGAGAGGACTCTCTCAGTAGCTTCCATTCTGTTTTTCAAGAGCTGAATGCTGGTTTCAGATCTCTGGTATGGCACTGCTTGATGCTGCTGGCTTTTCTGCTTTGGGTCATCCAGGTTTCAATTTTCTACTGTGCTTGTAAAAAAAGAGCCTTTAAATGTATCCCCTTTTCTCCAACTATCCTTGGGTTTTCTCTGTTTATTAATGATAGATTTATAAATGCAGTGGGCTTTAGCTTAATTTTGTACTCAGATACAAAAAGTGTTGAGTTGTTGTGGTTATGCAGGACAAATTTAAATAGTATCTGTGGCAGCCTGGCTTGGAGGAACATTCAAAGTTAGAGGTAGAATAAAGACAGCAGAATAACAATGCATGGACTTAAAAGCACAGATTCTGTCTCCTTAAAAAATATTCACTACTTTTAACACTTCAAAGGTTGTTAAAATAACAACCTGATGGCTGTGCCACTGCTGGCCTCAGAGGAGAGGGTGGAGGACAATGAGCTTCGCTGCTTTGTGTCTGCTCACAATAAACCACCGAGTAGGTCAGAAAACTGTTCCTGTTGGAAAAAGATACTCAGTTGCCCTTGGTCTTGATGGGAGCTGTGACCTAACCTCTGATTCAGCAAGCCTTGTTTTCCAGCTCCAGCCATAATAGCTGCTGAACTGACACTCTTTTCTGCTCAGATGTGTCAGGCCATGCATCAGCTGGTGATGCCCTAACCAAAAAGTATTTAAACAATTGTCTCTGTGTCTCAGAAAATACTAATATTGCTAAATTAGCCCCTTGGGCAGCACACCCTGTCAGTGATTCTGGCTACACAGCCTTTATCTAAACATCTTGACAAGTTTAAATCAGTGTTTACATGGCAAATCTTCACCCAGTTTAAATAGACATGATTTTATCTATTTTAAAGCTATGCTATTTCATACCAGCCAACCTAATGGCACTTTCTTTCCAAAAAACAATCCTGAAAACTTTTAGATAGAATTTGCCTGAGATGTACACCCCAGATGATTTTGCAAAATCATCTATGCTATGTTAATGCAGAAAGAAGAATTATACTGTTATAGTAGTAAATGGTTTTGTTTTTATCTTCTTAGAGCAATTATTTCACTTGATTATCATAGAAGAATTTCAGCTGACATTGAGTTTAGGTGCACCTGAATTCATTATACTGTCTAATTTATATTTGATATAAAACGACAATAGCTTGAAACTGTATTGACAGATCTTTATTGAAGATAATTACTCAACAAGAATCATTCTGAATGAGTTACTCTGAAAATTCGCTTCAATTTTACAGCACTCCAGCGATAAGAAACATAACTATACACATTTCCTTTGCTAAATTGTAGCTATAATTTTGTTTAAAACTCTTTGAATTCTTTCAGGTAAATTTGAGCTCCCCAGAGAAGCTTGTAACACCTAAGCTCAACTTCTGAGGCTTGATTAATTCACGATTCAAGATGATATTACTACAGGCAGATGTCTCACTCTTTTCCCTGGGATGGCAGGTTGTCAGTTGTTTCAGGGAGACAGTTTTGTTGGAAGGGTGGGGAAAGTGGTCACCTTCCCAGCTCTTATCCAGAAGAGGGTTTGTTCCCCACTTGCAGAGCAGGTAGGAAAGTGGTTGCTGCTGTGTGTGTCTGGTGATGTCCTTCCCTCCACCCAACTCCAGGAAGGAAGTGGAGGACCCAGGTTTTACTCCCAGTCCCTCTCCTCTGGCTATTTCAGTCTGTGACTGCCATAGAACCAGCTGTAGGTTCATGACTGAGCATGTGCATAACTTTGAGATTACAGAGGCCTTATGCTCAGCACTTTGCAGAATCAGTACATAGAAATAAGAAATATCTGCTTTAGCTACAATGGGTAAATACATTTTAGCTCAATAGATTGCAATAATTTATTCCCTCAGTTTTTATCTACTTCTACCAAAGACAGCTGTTGTAAGTGAAAATCTAAGCTTTGCCTTCTATTTTCTGAATCCATTAGAAGTCATTTGAAAACACAGGTAATATGTGTGGTATAATGGTTGTCATCCATCTTGTATTTTTTGGCTACAAACTGGCATGTGTGGAACTGGCTTTCCAATAATTACCTTTTAGAGACATTTTCTAAAAATTATACTCAGCCTTCATATAAAACTGCGAAAAGGAGAAAAAAATTTAACAGTAAACCGTGGGAGGGGAGAGGGAAGGAAGAATGGTACAATATCATCAGTACCTCTGAAACACAATTGTGGTGTGCTCACACAGAGAAGGCATTCAGCATCCACAATGGCTTGACCTAGTAAGGAGTGTAATTGTCGCTCAGACACATTGTAGTAGTATTTATTTCATGTCACGTTTAAAAATTAGTTGAGCCACAAAAGTAGAAAGTGAAGAATAGGTATATTCCTGAAGACAGGAATATAGAGGTAGAAGACAGAAGATTAGGGAATGATCACACTGAGAAATCATACAGAGAGTGAGTGTGCTACAGATAAGTTAATGCCTTCATAGACTATTAATTAAGTTTTATTTCCTTGTGTTGAAGTATCATTGTCCTAACAGAGATAGACAGAGAGGAAGGAAAGGAAAGAATGGGATGGATGTATTCATCATCAGAAGAGGAAAGCTACTGCATGTAATACAAGCCTTCCATCCACATGGTCTGTCTCTCCTAGTAAAACACTTCTGGATTTTCCTCAGCACCTTGGAAATAATTTATATGATTGTGCTTCAGCTGGTTTACTAGTATTCATTTTCCTCTTAGCCAAATGGGATTGTTTATTGAGAAGCATTACTGCACATCACTGAGTATCCAAGCTATTTTAGTTTGGCTGTGCTTGCTTCCTTCAAGTCTCAAAGGTTGCCAGCTGCTCTGCACTAAGGATCTGAGCCAGCAAATTGTTGTTACCCATCTAAACATTGACTGCTAGGGGCTTATGTGGCTCTGCACAGGAATGCATCCCAAAGGCTGCTGTCACTTTCTTGTTGCTATTCCCACCTGTTCTACCAGCCCTGCAAAACTCTTCATGAGGGATGCTATGGATAAGGCACTGTGTGTGTGGGGAAGAGGAGGTGGTCATTGCCTTAGAGGCCATGCACATGCTCTCTTCTTGTTCTTCAACTCTAATGGGTCAGCTTCTCCTCTCTAGTTTTGCTCTTCTGGCTCCAGTGGGGTTCTCCTGATTCATTCCATTGTGAGAAATTAGAGGAACAGTTGCATTTTGAATCCTCCTCTTGCTAGCACTGCTTGGATAGCTGTGTAACTCTTATTAATTTCAGCTGAGTAAGTTAATTGATGCTGATTTGGTGAGAAGTGAATCAATTTCAGTATTGCAAAAGTTGCTGTACCTTTTTTTGCCTTACCTTATATCTCATGTATTTTCCTGTCTCTATTACAACACACCTCCCCAGACTTAATAAGGGTTTGCAGAATTTCCAGAAGACCATGGTTAAACAACTGTATATTTTGTGCAAATTTGCTCAGCCTTTCTAGGAAAATAACTAAAAAATATTGTGTAGGACAGTGCAAAGGATTTTCCCATACCTTTAGGCTAAGCACAGGAATAAAAAGAAAAGTCTAACGTGGGAAGATTTTGCTCATTTTCACAACCCTAATTACAGACCTGTGAATTAGGTGCAGGAATAGACTGATAAATACTCTGTCACGTTTTACTGAAAAAAAAGTATTTTCACACAATATGTGATATGTTGTTATATAAAACCCATAAACCACCTGAAGGAGAAAGCAGAAACCTCATGGGAAAAAGCTGCATGTGTGTTGGCCAGCTGTTGTTCCACCAGGAAGCAATTTTATCCAGTACAAATCCCCCTGTTAAAGCTAATTTGGAAGCTGCTGAACTGTCTATCCATGTAGATTTTTCAAATAGAAAATGAGAGGAAAGGACATACAGTTCAGCAGGTGGATTTAGTCTACCCTGTGGAAGACAGGAGCTCGTGGAAAATGCTGAGATGTCTTAAAGAATAAAAATAGTAGTCATAGTCTGTTCAAATATGTTATATTACACTGAAATAAAGGTATAAATCTGGTTTCAAACAGAACTGCTGGCCATTAAATGTTTATTTCCTCATCTTTGGACAAGGAATTTCCTTGTCACTATCTTTGGACAAGGAAATATATCCTGGCATAGTCCAATAACACAGGATTTTAGAAGAATGATTTTAAAAATAAGATTAAAAGCAAAGAAATATTTTAAAATTTCAGATCGTACAAAGGGGAAAAAACATGCCAAAAACCCCACTGGACTGAGGAAGCCTGAAAACAAGGCTTTTCAGTGTATCTTTTTTTGGCCCTCTGTCTTTGAACCTTTGCTGATCTATACTTGCCAACCTCAACTGGTCTGGGGCAGAAAAAGCAAAAAGGGAATATGGAACTGTAGTGAGAGAATGTTTGCAGAAAGGCTGCAGAGAATTAGAAGAGAGTTGAGGTAGCAGCTTCCTCTGGATTTGGCATTTGGCGAAAGGAAGCCCAAGAGAACCTAGAGTATGTCAAAAGAGGATGGAATATCTTTTTTTTTTCACACAAATCTGTACTTGGAAGAGAACATAGAGGAGTAGATGCCTGTGGTTTTCATTTTCCTTACATCTTACATGTTTGTAACAGCCTTTTGTAAATAGTGAAGTCATAATAGTAAAGTCACGTTAGAACAGTGTGAGTGATAAATATGCCTTCACCTGGGACATCAAATTGAATTGGAGGTGTCCCTTGTCTAAAAAGATATAGCACAAAGATTTCTGGGAAAGAAGAAGAAAACAGCTCAGTCTGGGCAAGAACAGAGTTTGTCCTTCTTCAGGAGCTGAGGGAACATTGCACTACTGGAACACCAGAAAGAAATTCCTCTAGCAGGTAGATTTAGTTATCCCTTAGTTTTCTACCACAAAAATTCTTGTATGTCCTGTAATGCTACTTGTATCATGGCAATACAACTTCCAGCAAAGGAAATTTGGTGCAAACTTTTAATACTGCACATTCTCACTAAACCATAGTTTATGCTTTGAAGAAAACTCCAAGAGACAAAAAGTAGACATTCTGAATATACCCCTTATTTTATTGCTCAGTCTGTTCTAAGGCATCTCCCAAGTCAAATTTGCAAGACTTGGTTTCAAGATACTCACACTTTATGATAAATCTGAGAGTAGCACCAAGGTTTAGGGCTTTTATCCTTTCAGTAATGTTCTTATTTTTCAAGGTCTGCAATAAAAAGTTCAACTTACCCAAGCTCTCTTGCATCACTATCTGTGTTTGAGGAAAGTTGGGTTTGGAAGTGCAGATACAATTCTGCTTGATTTAAGTATGAGGGGGGGGTTTCTTGTTTTTATTGGAAAGAGCATTGGATTTGGCTTGTGTTCTGAAACATTTTATCTGGTGCTTGAAAATCGGACTTTTGAGTTGCATATATAGTTTTGCTTGAACTGACATCCCATTGTACGTGGACTTTCAGACCTATTTTTATGGCCATTCTGTAACTTACCACTTGAAACAACTAACAAGGTAGATATGTGAGAACCAAAATTATTCCAAGTGTTGTCTCATAGGTAAGGAAACTCATACTGAAAGAATTAAAGGTAATAT
This sequence comes from Dicaeum eximium, assembly GCA_013396995.1. Taxonomy (NCBI): domain Eukaryota; kingdom Metazoa; phylum Chordata; class Aves; order Passeriformes; family Dicaeidae; genus Dicaeum; species Dicaeum eximium. The sequence goes on along the minus strand of VWZP01004041.1, from coordinate 139,893 downwards.
TAGTGATTTAATTCTAGAAAACCATGATTGGCAATTAAGTCACTGCCATTGATCATACAATGTACTGGACTTGAATTATTTCTCCAGACTATTGTGGAGATACTTTTTCTTTCTTTGCCTTATAATAGAGATATCCCAGGAACTGGAAGCCTAAAGGCTGGATGCTGAGATCAGATAATAAGAAGGATGTGTAACTACTGCACAGTAATGGCTGTCATATAAAATAAAAATGTATTAAGAGAGAGAAGAACATCCATGCTTGAAATTTCCTATTATCTGATCTTGGCTTATGGTACAGGATAACTGGTTAACCTGCATCTTTTTTCCAATGCAATTATGCCAAAATATCAAAGTGAAGTACACAGTTTAGTAGTAGTAGTAGTGAGACAATGTATTAAAGATGTGCCAACACTGAGGACTGTAGTCCATTAAAACAACAAAAAGCCCCAACACCAAAACATCTAATGGACCATCCCCTATGTTCCTTAAAGAGGTAAAATCCTTTATTTGCCCTCACTGGAGTGAGGGCAAACTGCCTAAGTAAGAAATATGGGACTGGTTTATGTATGTGTTATCATTCTTCCCCCAGCTGGACTGAAATGGCCCAGTATCTCAGCCCAGCCTGTCTGGTAGCAGAAACTCATGAGCCATTTTTCCACTACTTGACCCTGACACCAACAAATAAATCCCAGGGGCTGAAAAGGGTAGTTAGAGTGAAAAGAATAAGAAAACATATGGCAAGATCCAGAGATGTGTCTGGTTTGTAATCTGAAGAAATACACCTTCGGATTTTCCCTCTTGCTCTGAGAATGCAACTCTTAATCTTCTTGCTGCCACAGAAAAGCTTGGTCACCCTTCTTAGATAAAGCAGTCTACTTATCTCATCAATTCCCACTCACCCATTACTTATTTCACAAGTTAGAAGGCTGTCAGCATTGCATAAGAACCATCAGCATGAATATTTGATGACCACAGCTGCCATAAACATAACAAATCTGATTTACTGCTAGCAGCCATTAAATATTCTGTTTACTCCATAAATGTACACTTTTAGAAATCTATGGAGAGACACTGTCCAAGGAGATTTGAAGCTGGGTATTTAACATGAATCTTAGTTTTGAATATAAATTATAAACTTCCCAGAGAATCTATACAACATTTACATTTCAGTGCATATTTTTGCATTTAATGAATGCTTAGAATGCAACATCGTTTTTTGCTTCTGACTATTGTGTGATGAAATGCAGTGACTTGTCAGTTTACACTCTACTGGAATGCATTTGAAAGCCACATGAATATGTCTGTGTTTTAATAGGCACCAGTATTTTAAAAGGGTGGAATAATTTTTAATTGTTTTTTATTAAATACTAGGTGTAATTGCATATTTTTCCAATTTTTAATCCTATTACAACTTCAGCAGCTTTGCTTTTATGCACGAAAGTCTCCCTGGATTTGTAAGCAGACTTCTTTTTGTTTTGCTATCTATGTTTAATGCAGCAGAGATTTCATTTATCTGTGCTGGAATGTGCTCCAGTGGCTTATACAGTGAATAACAACAACTCTTTCTGTCAAGCTGAAGAGTTACTTTTAGATATCAAAAATCACCCAAATTTTCAGCCTGATTTGTATTATATTTATTTTTTATTACAGAACTCAGAAAATGCTAATGGTTTCAATTACAAATCCAGTCAAGAGTGTTCATTATGGACCAGTACTCAGCTTGTGAAACATTCAAGAGAAGATGCCAAACTGAGGCAATGATCAGAAGAAAGTTTGGCACTCAGTAATTCCCCCATAGAGAAGCTATTGAACTTTCTTGAGAAAAGAAAAAGCGCTATTTATTTCAGTAAAGACATTGAGTATTAAGTCTTTCTTATATTATTATCATTCTGGTCTTAAAATGAAAATTATTTGCACAGGAGTCTTGGAAAGCAGGAAATAAAATGGTCAGTGTTCAGTCAGGGGCCAGAGCAGACAGAGAGGGTTTTCCTGGGGGTGCCAAAATGAGCACCACACACAAATTGGTGATTTGATGTCCATCATGCCCATGTCATTGGAAAGGGCAATAGTATTCTTCCATCTTCTACACTGCTGTTCCCAAAGGCTACAAGGCAGAATGGAAAATCTGCCTGGTGATAGCTAACGTGCAAGTTTTACCATTCGAGATGAAACCTCCTCCCATCAATGTTTACGTATTTACAGATTCCAAAACTTGCCATGCTTGCCAGCAACCTCTGAAAACCTTTTAGCTACACTAACTGCTTTTACAGACTTTTGTGGCCATATTAATGATGTACATTCTTTATCTAATATCAGATTATTTTGCACAAATTGTATATGAAGTCCAGTTTAAATAGCTTGCAATGAGATGTATACAGTTTAAAAAGCATAAACAGTGAGCAGAAAAACCTTAATGAGATTATTCTTACAGTCATCAAAAGAAATAAAAGATTCCCTGGTTCAGCTGTGTGTCAAAAAGCAGGGCAGTGGTAGCAGTCTGAATTCATCATGCTGTGTTGCCTCTCAGGAACATTAGCCTTTTCTTCTTTGCAAACAAAGACTATGGACCTGATTGAGCTGGATATTGTAAATCTTCATCTTTAAAAGAATTGTGGACACCATTTTAGTAGACAAGGAAAACAATGCAAAACATTCAGAATGAACACGAAATATCAGCTGTACCTTTTACAATTATTTTTCTCCTCCTTGCCAGTGTTTCTAGTATCTCTCTAGGAGCCTGAAATTAAACCATTTCCCTGTTGATCTGGGTTGACTTTTTCCAATTGGAAAGAAAGAAAAGGGTATGCTTTCCTTTTTTTCTTCTTTTCCTTGCATTGCAAAAGCCCCACAAGAATTCTCTTCAAAGTAATCTGGTCAGTGATTTAACACAATATAAAATGTTATGTAAAAGCACTAAGAAATATTCTCATAAAAGCCATTTGGGAACAAAAAAAGATACAACAACAAATGTTTCATCCAACATTTCCAAAGCAAGATCTATCATTTTTATTATTGTTTTTTTAAACTCAGTCTTTTCCCTCATTCAAGCACATGAAGAATTGGCTTTTCATATGCATCTTATGCCAGAACCCAAGCTGGGAACAAGGTGCTTGTCTGCATTTGATAGGCTGGAATTGAGGATCCTGAGGGGAGGGAACAAGGCTCAAAGCAACATTACAACCCTGGTCTTCAGGAGAGCAGGCTTTGGACTTGGATATGCTTGGAAGAATCCTACAGGAAAGATCCCTGGAGAGAAGATGGATTTTCAAAGGTCATCCCAGCACCAGAATGGTCCATCCTAAGGAGCAGGATATCAAGCAAAGGTAGCAGGAGATCAGCATGGATGAACAAGGAGCTCCTTACCAAATTAAAATGTAAAAAGGAAGTATGCAAAAAGTGGGAGCAGATGCAGGTGATCCAGGAGGAATACAGAGACCCTGAGAGTGTATGACTGGGGAAAGAAAAGTCAGCCCATATGGAGCTGAATCTTTAAGGGAAGGTAAAGGGTAACAAGAACAGCTTCCCTGGGTACATTAATAGGAAGAAGAAAACTGGGGAAAATATGGGCTTGGTGCTGTATGGGGCAGAAGGGCAGGAGACCTGGTGGCAAAGGGCATAGAAAAGGTCAATGCCTTCTTCCCTGGATTTTACTGTAAGACTGGACTTCAGCAATCCAAGGGCCCTGAGACCAGAGGAAAAGCCCAGAGCAAGGGAGGGTGCAGGAGAACTGGGTTAGGGAGTGTTTAAACAAACTGGACACACTTGAGCCCAGGGGAGCTGGCATTGAGGGAGATGGCTGATAAATTGTGAGGCTGCTCCTGATAACCTTTAGAAGGTCCTGGCTTTTGGGAGAGGTACCTTAGGAGTGGAAGAAAACAAAAAAAAGTCACTCCCTGTCTTCAGGAAGGAGGATCTGAGGAACTACAAGCCAGTCAGCCTCACTTAGATCCCCAGGAAGATGATGGGAAAACTCATCCAGGAGATAGTTTCCAAACATATGAAGAGCAAGTAGGTGACTAAGATTTAGCATGGACTTCAGAAGGGCAAACTGTGCTCAATCAATTTGCTAGCATTCTACAACAATATTAGTGTGTTAGCTTATGTGATAGGTAGTACAAGGAGGGGGTTAGATGATTTTAGCAGGAACAAAAGTGGGAAAATAGCAGGGCAAAGGTATAAAAAGGGGTGTTGTCCATAAGCCATTGACTGGTCAGTATGGTTGTATGGCTGTGCCCTGCAGCTGCATTCTGTCCTGAAAAAGCTGTGACTGTTTCATGCAGAGAAGAGAAGGCTTGAGATGGGCCTTGTGTGTAAAAATATCTGAAGGAAAGATGTACAGCAACAAGCTCTTTTCAGTGGTGCCTAGTGACAGGACAAGAGAGAATGGGCACACGTTGAAATCCAGGTATATACATTTAAGCCTTCACTCTGAAAGTGGAACACTGGGGTAGGTGTCCAGGGAGGTTGTGAAATCTCCATCTTTCAAAGCCCAACTAAAAATGGCTCTCAAAAACTGCTCATAGTTGTCCCTGCTTTGAGAAGGGAGGTTGGACTGGATGGTCTCCAGAAGTCCCTGCCCACTTCATCAGTTTTGAGGTTTGGTGGTGTCAGTGTAGCTGAGGTGCAGCAGAGCAGAAGTTGGGAGCACAGGACATCCTCTCCTGTACTGTCACCTCCAACAGCCCCACAACTGCCAAAAGAGTTGGTGAGCACATTGCTTGCCTCTGAAGGAGGGAGCAGAAGAGGTGACAAGGAAGAGCTGCAGTCTGTCCCTCAGAAGTGGCAGTGGGGAAGCTTCAGCTGCGCTCCCAAGGCTGGTGTTGCCCTGCAAGAGCTGTTGACACCTTCCTGCTGCTGCACACCTCTGCCCCTCACCTGCCCCAGCAAGGCACAGCTGCCTCTTGGCACACACCTGGTGCGAAGCCTCTTCATGGAATCACAGAATCTTTGGGCTGGAGGGGACCTTAAAGACCATCTAGTTCAAACCCCCTGCCATGAGTAGGGACACCATCCACTGGGTAAGGCTGCTCAGAGCCCCATTCAGCCCATCCTTGGATGGGTTAGGGCACCCAGGGGTGCTGCTACAGAAATAAGACACAGGCATGAGCACTTTCCCCACTTTGCAGGAGTGATGCAGCTGGGACCATTTCCCAGACCACTGCCAGCAGGGCAGCTGCCCTTGCCTGGCCACACAGCTTGATCCAGAGGGGGATATCACTTGTGGGGGTCCAGATGCCCTTCACAGCCCCTTCCCTGCCACAAGCCAGGCTTCTCTCAAGTGGCATCCCGCTTTAGCATAGGGTAAATATTATTTAATCCAGTAAAATTCCTTCAGATTGCTCTAGACTCTTAAAAAAAAAAAAAAAAAAGGCTGCCTGCTAATTTTGGGCAGTTGTTACTGAGACAGTTAAATCCAAGGGGAATTTTATTGGCCTTCTGTAATGCAAGTTAAATATAGGGGCAGCAGGAATTTCCCTCCAGGCCAGATAGGTCTCACATAGAATATTTGAACTTTGCAGGCATGCACACCCCATAAGGCAATGCTGAGTATTTCACCCAAGTCACAACACACTCTCCAGTATTGCAGCAGCCCTGTGTGTGAGTGAGGGTGGCTGATTCCCTTTGTCTGTGTTTCATTCTTATGCATGTATGACAAAGTCTGTGCACCATCATCCTTACTCCTACCTGATCATTTCTCTTCTTTGATCCTTTCTAGCACTGTGAATGAATTTCTAATTCATACTTACTCCTTTGTGTGTAATTACTTCAATAATTTCATCTGGGCTACTCCACATTTCCACCAGCACACATGAGAGAATTCTCAGTTTATTTACCTATTTTGTAAAGTTCTGGAATTTACTCTCTCATTCATTAAAATTCCATGGGAGATGTTTATTTTGCTTAGCACTCAGTGTAAAGTTAATTTGAAACAAAATAATAGAAAAGGTAAAAAAAAAAAAAAGAGAGAATGGGTAGCTGCATTTCTTTTTCCTTGATTAAAGCAACTAATTGGTCTGTCCTGGAAGAGCTCCTGTTTTGACAAACCAAAGACCTCCTCACCTTGTGCAGACACCTAAAAGTCCCCGGAGAAATGTTACTGTTCCAGTGTAAACTACTACTCACATGTAAGCACTCACAGCTTGCAGCCTAAAGAGGAGGGGAACAAAAGATGTCTGGTATGAAAGATCAGGTCAGTGGAAATGCTCCTAGAAAATTTTCAGATATTTTTCAAATGAGCTCACTGTGTTAATCNAAGGAAAAGCTGTTTGGGAGAGGAGTTATTTCTGTGTTTTTTTTTTTTTTTTTTTTTTTTTGGATTGGTTGTGAATTCTGGTAGAGTAGAAGAGGAGTGTGCTACAACCAGGGCTGGATTTTGTGTGCCTTACAACCCTGGCCAAAGAGAAACTCTCTGTTGAATTTTTTTTTTAATTTATTTATGGGTAAACTGAGATTCCAGACTGCACTGAAAAGATACATATTGCTCCAAACAGTACCTGTCTTGGTAGCAAGATACTAAGTGGATTAAATATGTAATGTTTCCCGAAGGAAAGAGTGTGCTTGTAACAAATACAGCTCTTAAACCTGACATTTCTGCAGGATAAAGGAAGACAAACAGTTCCCATTAGCTTTCCTCCCTTCAACACTACATGTCACTGCGAATGGAGGTTCACAAGTAATTAGATACCTTAAGGATGAGGTGAAGTTCCCAGGGAATATTGATTTTTAAGAAGTGAACGCACTTTCTTGCTTACTTTGTTCAATACATATTTCTCCTTTTCTGTCTGCAGAAAACCTTGCTGGGAGCATATTTTCACTTGCCTTGGCTGTGCTGATGCAAGCTGGGTGCCACAGTAGAGAGATCCAGGTCTGATGCAAGTGCTTGCTTTCAGTATGGGCTGCAGAGCTGGGGCTCTCGTTGTAAACCTGCATCCAGAAAATCAGAACTGGAAGGGGAATGGAGAACAGGGCTGCCATACTGATAAACACCTACAGACTGACAGATTTTAGACAATCTGGAACACCTTGTCATTGGGTGTCTCAAGAATAATATTATTAATTTATTTTTTATTTAAACAAGACTGTCCACCTTGTTGTAGCTACTGGAGGTAAACAAATTAATAACATGAAAAAAGCCAGCAAGAAAGCAACACCTAAAACAGAAAGGACAACATAGACATGCAGTTAAACTCAGGATTTGTTCCAGAGGTGAAGAGATGAAAAAAGCCATACAAATGTTTCTTTGTTTTGTAAGCTGTATTTTCTGATAAGCGTCATTTAAAGTCTATGCTTATTCTGTTCTAATCTTCTTCCAGTGAAATAAATAGTAAAAATAGTATTTTTAACCCATCTTTGTGGCACAAGCTTTTTGATATTTAAAGAGAAGTGAGTTTAAAGTAATCATCTTGTACAAGAGAGAAGTTTTATTGTCTCAATCATGTCTTAGAGCCTTCGTTTCAGAAATATTACTTTGCAGCATTCTCCTGTGCCTCCTGCAGATATTAATAACACTATGTCGCTCAGTCCAGACTATCAAATGAATTTACCAAACTAACTGCAGAGTAGAATAATTGAATCTTCCTCACAGTCGAGTATTTTATCATCCATACGCAGCAGGTAAGTTGGGCAACTGCTGTAAAAAGTGAAGCCATGTGTGTGTGCTTAATGGTGATAAACAGAAGTAACCTCTGTGCAGAAACGTTTGATGCAGTGTTCCTCCATCTACAGAGCTCCTCCACCCCTAATTTATTTTCCTGTCCACTTTAAATCTCACCTCTTTTACTGATGAGCTCAGCTAGCCCCAATTGTTGTAGCTTTGCCACCTGCAGTGTGAACGCCTCTAAGCCCAGAGAGCCAGGTAGCTGTGGCTGTGTCCGTGAGGACCAGACTCTCACCACGATCCAGGCACGTCAGCAGCACCAAAAAGGGAAGGTGCAGTGTGTGAACTGGCCTCTCCTGAGAAGCTGTCACATCAGCAGCAGCACCCAGACACCGTGTGACATTGCGCCGATGCTGTGCCCTGCTCGGCTTTCTCGCCGTCTTCCTGTAAAGCTGCAGCCATCAGTTTTGCAGTGAATTGTCTTCTTGGAAGTGACAGACCAGGAAATTCTGATTGAAACACCCACTTATCAGGCTCTTCTCAGTTACGTGCAGTCTGCATCAATCAGTAAAGCTGTGCTATGAAAAGCCATTTCATTTTGTGGAGGATTTTGATATTGCAAAATCTGGTTTTGTTTCAAATTGGAATGAAACATAAATTTCTCCATTTTTCTGTGAAAGGGAAAACCCTTGGGTCACTGTGTTTCTGGCAGGCTGCTGAACAAGGGAGGGTGCTGGACACCCTCAGTCTCTCATCCCAGGTCTTTCTATGTGACTGGCAGGACTGGGACCAGTGAGCCTGAAAACCACAGGGTCCCCCATTTTCCCAGGCAGCTGCAACTGGCTGCAAACTGATTCAATTCCTCATTGCCCAGCATTCCACATGGTGATCTCTAGAGAGCTTGGTGTTGTAGCCCTTCTCTCCCTCCTCCTTGTGTGACTTGGTCCAGTCTGCTGCATCTCTTTGCTTCACAGCTTTGGATTTCTTGATGCATTCCCAAAGTGTAGACCCTCTCTGAGCATCCCCTTATGAGAACTGGGACCTTGGTATTCAGTCAGCCTTGGTATTCAGTAGGAGTTTTGGAGCTGAGTGCCAAGCTCATGAGCAAAAACTTTGTAGCTGATTTGCCTTTGGTGCCAACTCATATCTTTAGTCAGAGTGAACTTGACCTCTGTGTAATAGTTTGCTCCCGCTGATGCAGATCCTGAGACTGGTCTCAGGTCTCAGAGACTCCCTGATGGCCTAATCAAACTCTTTCCCAGAGCACCAGCTCTGTGGATATTCTGGCAGGCCATCTCCTCAGGGACACATGATAGTTGAAGTGAATACTGCAGCATTTGCATGACGTTTCCAACCACATCCCAATCCTCCCCCTTACAGCTCCCTCAACACTATTTTAGGCAGCACAAGAGAAATACAGATCTAAGCAAAACAATAACATGTCTGTATGCCATACCATGCCTCAGTTTTCTAATCGTGCTGAACATTTTTGAGAGGCTTCTGGGGTCTTGCTCTCAGAAATGCAGAGCCTCTTATCTCTGGACCTGATCCTACGACATGGACCAATAGTTTTCCTCTCCCTTTTGTGAGCCCTAATCCCTTCTTTCCTCCAGCATTAATAACAAAGTGAAAATTATGCCTCTTTGCACTATTTTCTTTATCATATCTATTCCATATCTTTATCATATGTATTGCACTGTCTAAATATGTTGAAAGTGCCAGTGACCCATCTAATCCCTTACCAAAGACAGAGCTTCACCTCTCTTTCACTTATAGATTGCAGATTTCATCCATCCATCCATCCATCCATCCATCCATCCATCCATCCATCCATCCATCCATCCATCACCCAAGCACAAGTCCCAGGAAAGATCTCTGGAAACAAGAGGGTCACACAGCATCAACAACTGGACATTTTCTATAATCAGTTTCTTCAGAGGATTTGGTGTGGATGAGTCAGCTTTCTCCAATGGGCAGAAAACACTTCCTTCAGACAGTTTCTGACCACTTGTGATTCACTCAGAGAATGAGAGTGCCAAGTTGAAGCAACTGGAAGAGCAAAAAGGGTTTCTAAGGATGTGAGAGCTTGCCACCATTCTCAACCATAAATGCACCTGAGGATATGAGATGCTGCATCAGACTATTGTGTAAACACAGACTCATTCTACACCTACCTCAAGAGCCAAACCATGCTTTTAAGGGCCTTGTCTGAGCATCTTCAAGTCCACTTGAAGTCAAGGAGGGTCGATGCTGTTTAATATTTCTGAAAAACAGGTCTAGCATGTGCTGGGTTATGTTGATGTTCAGCCAGGGGCTTAAACAATACAGTCCTTTTGCTCCCTCTGTAGCATTGGGCCAGTCTGTTTTCTTGCAACAACATGGAACAGTACTAAGATTTTATATGATATTTGCAAGGTGACAGACATTTGATGGAAAACTCCATATATAGGTCTGGATACAGGTCTGCTTTTGTGATTTTTTGGTTTGCTCAGTTGGTTGGTTTGTTTTGGTTTTGTTCAAGTTGGGGGTTTTGTTTGTTTGTTGGACCATCTAGAAACTTCCTGTGTTGGACTATCTAGAAACTTTCTGGAGGATACCAAAAGAGTTTAGTTTATTTACCTTGTCAAAACCAATGCTGCAAGAGATTATGGGAGTGGTGTATAAATACTGGGTAAAGAGTGGAAAGATCACTGACATGAAAAGACTAGGTTAGTTAAGAAAAGTTCAAGCTGGAAGTGAGGTGTTTCTGGACAGTATCTTTCTAGAGGAAATAATAGAGAGAATTGCCTTACTCCTTCCTTCTTTGGCCCTTCCTTTTAAAGAGGGCTTTGTCATTTGTATGAATTCAGATGCAGTGTGTTCTGCAAGCCACAGCAGAGAACAATAATCAGACACACAGAAAATCTTCCCATCTAAGGTCCTTGAAGCATCCTTCCCAGAAGGGTCTGGTCTATTGAACTGACAGAAAGCTGCTGGAAAAAGAATGTTATTTGAACTTAAGCCTGCTCGTGGTGAATTCATTTGAAAATTCAAGCAGATGACTTCAAGGAAATTATTATTATGTTGCTTACTTAGCTGCAGCTGTGATTTCCTTTTTGCATAGTGTAGACAGAGTTTTACAGAATGTTTCCCAGCACCTTCTGTGGTAATTTACAGCTATATGTAAACCCAGCCTATTGTTTCAGGTAGCACAACATCTTAATTACAGGTTTCAGATCGGAAATTTTTTGAAAAATAAATAGACAAATAAAGCAATAAAGTATTTAGAATTTGTTTCACTAATTAATTTTTTATATGTGCTTGGGTATATTGTCCCTCTGCCACATGCATGTGAACTCAATTGGTGTTTAATGGAAGCTTTGTGAAAATTCTGAGGTAAAACCATGCTTCTCTGAAATTCAACTAGTACTTTGATATCAGGTTGTATCATATGAGCATTTGAGTGACTTTCTGTCCAAAGAAATATTGTCTGGCTTATTTCCTTTGCCCTGTTATCTTTGGAGATTATTTATTTTTAATAAGGCAATGGCATCAAAAAATTGCAGAGCTAGATTGTGCTGCCTACGCAGAACAGTGTGTAGGAGTCTAATGACTGTTTTTCCTCAAAAAAAAGTCCCATAAGTATGCAAACTGCCCCCAGATGACCCTGCTAGGATGAAGGCTGAATCATAGAATCATATAAGTTGAAAAAGACCTTTAAGATCATTGAGCTCAACCATTTAGCCAGCACTAATGAGTTCACCACTAAACCATGCCCTCAGGTGCCACATCTGCACTTTTAAATATCTCCAGGGATGGTGACTCAACCACTTCCTGGGCAATGTCCTAATGTCCAATCTAAACCTCTTTTGACACAATTTGGCGTTGTTTCCTATTGTCCAATTGCTTGGTACTTGCAACACAGCCGACTTCCACTCACTACAACCTTCTTTCAGTTTGTGAAGACACACGAAACCCTTGCAGAAAGCTTGCTGTAAGAATGAGGAGGTGGAGGAGACAGAAAAAATATTTGGATATAATGTCCCTTTCTCCATTAAGAGGATTCTTACAAAACAGGCTTGAATAGAGGATTGAGGGACTTACATTTTTTAAATTGTAAAAGAAAATCTGAAACACCATCACTAATCCAGTAGACCAGCAATAATCAGAGACCAAGAGAGTACTGTATGACACTGGAAAGGATTTTATGCAGATGATGTCATTCTTTCTTTGAATGAGTGCTATTAATCTGCATCTGAAGCATAAAACCATGAGGTAATGGAATACATTAATTACTGCAAGCTGACAGTGTCTCTAGGCTAGTGGTTACCAACATTTTTGGAGCCAGTCTCTTAGCACTTTTCCTCCTGGCCCTTGTCCCCAGCAACTAACTGCACCTTTGCCCATATCAGCTGAAATTTCCCATTTCACCTTGGCAGACAGAGTCTTTGCTGCTCTCCTGTGTCCCAGCTCCCCACGCTCCTGCTTTTTCTTACTGCCAGCTCCCAAGAACAAGGCCACAGACACCAGCAGAGCTTATTCACTTGGCCCCTTGCTGTACTGTACTGAGCCTCACCTTCAACGTGAACAACCTCACTGGGTTGGGAAGGGAAGTCCTAAGTTACCTGAATTGTTCTGCTAGCTCAGCAGGAGTGGTGAAGGAATGGGAATGCAGAGGATCAGTGTGGCATGTTTTCCATCACAAATTATGGAAGTGCATGAGAGCTCTGTGGTAGGAGCTTATTATCGCATACTTCCAGGTCCTCGGCACTTGCTCAGGAGGGAACCTCAGGGGATTTTCAGAGCATTGCATAAATGGCCTTGCAGAGCAAGCTATCAGCATTCCCAGAGTATGTCCAGAGCTAGGAAATTATACTAAGGCAATAGCACTTCCATCTGTGTTTAGAGTTTTTTTTCTGGTTAGTTTCTTGGGGTGGGGTTTTTTTTGTCTAATTAGATTGTACACCCTTTGAAGCACATTTTGTAATGTCTAATATAAGTACAGGCAGATAACTGATCCTGATACTCAATACAGGTTTAATAGTAATGTATTAGAAGGATAAAGATAGTCTTGGCTATTTTTATAGTGGTGTAAGTGCCACATCTCTGACCCCAAGGCTGGCCTGTCATTCCCTGAGGACTGGAGCTTAAGCTCTCAAGATGTAAGCAATCAAGAGACTTTATTTGTGCAGCTGACATGCTAAGGTACTTAAGGTGTCTGAGATCATGGCAAGGTGGCTGTAAGGACAGAGCCAGCAGCAGCTCCAACTCAGGCCTTGGGTTGAGGGGACAAAACTAGACTGAGTCCTCTTCTTTCCATCTTTCATAATCCATCCACATGCTACCAGCCAAGCAGTTGGTAGTTCCAAGAGAGAGGAGAAGTTGTGAAAGAGGAGGCTGGAAATCAGGGATAATGAGACAGAGGAAGGTAAAAGGAAGATGACAAGCTTGATAAAGAAATGGAAAAGGAGGATGAGTATGGGAGCTTGGAGAGTAGAGTCAGAACTGGTTCAACAATGGGAGACTGTTTGGAAAATCAGAATGACAGTGGGACAAGGGAAAGAAGTCAGGGTAAAAAAGGCAGAAGACTGGAGCTGGATGAAGGGTCTACAGAGGCACCCTGGTGGGCTGAGAGACTTTTTAGGAGGAAGCTTTGGGGTAGAGCTGGGACTGTCTGGGCAAGGCAGCAAAGGCAGAGCATTCTTCAGGGGCAGGAAGACAGTACAGCAGTGGGATGCTTGGGAAGCAGAAGGACTGAGGGGAGGAAGAGACTCAGGTAGGGGAAAGTGCAGTTTGGCAAAGAGCCTCACATGGATATTCACAGCCCAAAGGAGGAAGGAAGGAAGGGAGGAAGGAAGGGATTCAGCTGACAAGGAGAAATGGATAGGGTGGAGGAGTGCCAAGGGAAAAGAATCAAAGCAGAAACATCATAGTGGGGTGGGACAGAGTGACTCAAGCTCAGGAAGGAAAAGCAGAAGAGCAAGTGTCTCAATGGACATCAGTGATAAAAGGTGTCCCTCAGGGGTCTGTACTGGGACCAGTGGTATTCCATAACTTCATTAAAGGTGCAGATAAGGGGATTGAGTGCATGCTCAGCAAATCTGCAGATGACACCAAGCTGAGTGGTGCAGTTGACACACCTGGAGGATGGGATGCCATCCAGAGGGACCTGGACATGCTCGAGAAGTGGCCCATGGAAATCTCATGGGGTTTAACAAGATAAAGGGCAAAATCCTGCACATGGGGTGGGACAACCCCAATAGGCTGGGGGATGAACAGGTCAAGAGCAGTCCTGCTAAGGAGAACTTGGGGGTGCAGGTGGATGAGAGGCTGGACATGACCCAGAAATGTGTGCTTCCAGCCCAGAAAGCCAACTATGTCCTGGGCTGCATCCAAAGCAGCATGGCCTGCAACAGAAGGGAGGGGATTCTGCCCCTTTGCTCTGCTCTTCTGCGACCCCACCAGGAACAGTGCATGCAGCTCTGGGGTCCCCAGCAAAGGAAGGACATGGACCTGCTGGAGCAAGTCCAGAGGAGGCCACCAGGATGATTAGAGGGTTGGAGCACCTCTCCTATGAGGAAAGGCTGAGAGAGTTGTATTTATTCAGCCTGGAAAAAAGAAGGGCTCAGGATGACCTAATTGTGGCCTTCCAGTACTTGAAGGGAACGTACAGGAAAGATGGAGAGGGACTTTTTACAAGGACATGTAGTGACAGGTCAAGGGAGAATGGATTCAGATTGAAAGATCTGATATTAAGGAAAAATTCTTGACTGTGAGGGTGGTGGGCCACTGAAACAGGCTGCCCAGAGAAGTAGTGGCTGCCCCATCCCTGCAAGTGCTCAAGGCCAGGCAGGATGGGGCTTTGATCAAGCTGGTCCAGTGAAAGGCGTCCCTGCCCTCAGCAATGGGGTTGGAACAAAATAATCTGTAAGGTCCCTTTCATACCAAACAATTCTGTTTGGTATGAAATTCTATAATTCTATGATTCTATGACTCTGTGTGCCTCTTGCAGCATATATTTCTTTGATTCATACGTTGTCAGCAAATAGCACTGAAACCCACTGGCAAAGTGTGTGTGTGTGTTTGTGGTATACACACTCACATACACAAATGTGCATATCAGGTGAGAGCCTGTCAGATACACCAGGCAATGGCCAAACACTAATGAAAGTTGTCCTTTAGTTAAAGTAGGTGATGTCTTCAAGAACAGTATGCAGGCTCCTGTGTGCTGGGGTACTGAGAGAAAACAGAAGCACATTGCTGGGCTTTCTGTGCTTTTATAAACTTAAGAAATAATGGCATTTTTTTTTTCTTTGTTAATGTTTAAAAATATCAAGTCCTTACTTTTTGGGCAATGCTAGAATTAAGGTTGCAAAATGCTCTCAGCCCCAAGACCTATAATTTTAACTTCATCATCATACATACTTTTCCCCTCAGGACACTTCTTTGCTGAAGACAAAGGATGGATCTGCTCTGGGGCACATCCAGGATCCCCTTCCTTGTTCTATATAGAAATTGGCAAATGGGTATTGCATGAGACAAAGAACTGAGGATAGAGACTAGAGATTGTCAGAGTTGTATCTTGGTTCTGCTCTAATTCCTATATGATGTTAATCAAGCTTTGACAGTTTGACAGCTTATTTAAGCAAGTGTGTTTCTTATGTACTGTATTCCAGATTCCAGGTGCTGGTGCTTATGTTTGCAGCAAAAGTCCATGTAAGCCGTTCCCTTGTCAAGTAAAGTGCTGTATAATGCTAAAGCTTCGGGAAAAAAAATCAAACTGGGCATTTAAAATTAATGAACAAATGGGCATTTGTGATATTAGAGTGGCAAGTGTTATGGATATTAGTAATTCTGTCTCCACCACAGGGTTTGAGTGGCACCATTACCAGGGTTTGGTACCATGCCTTGAGCAATACGGTAAAAAGGAATATTGAACAGGAGCTCATTAATGGTGCAATCACACACAATATTCTGGCTGCAGCGGATCCTGTCTCACGGGTTGCTGACCTCTCAGGTCTGCTGGCAGAAGAGCACATCTCACTATTCCTCAGCTTTGCAAAAATGATCTGCCTCAGCGTGGGCACTGCTTTGACTGCCATTTAAAAGCACACACACCCCCGTGCTGCCCCCCTCAAAAAACTGGATAATTTGACAGAATTGGAGTAGGAAATGACTACAGATGGAGCTGTGCTGGCAGATCAGAAAGTGTGATTATATCCCTGGTAGAGAAGGGGTGACGAGCAGCTGGTGGTAGTACCAGGGCAGTGACTCTTTCTTGGGATGAGCTGTGATCAAGAGACATCTGATCCTCTTTCACTGGGATCCCACCCTCAGCAGCACCCAGAGCATGGGTTGGCCTTCACTCACAGCAAAGGAGCACAACACAACGTTGGGCTCCAGCACTCACGACACAGGACTAAACTACGCTGCACAGGTGACATTTCTTATGGTGTTTCCCAACTGCTAAGTGGTGAACTTTACTGTGTGAAATGTATTCTGAGCACATTTTTATATGTCAGTACACATGGAAATACATGTTACATAAGGTATACGTGTGCCATGCATATGTATGGAAATATATTTTTGCTACCTTTTCTTTGCTGTGCACTAGGAAATACTCAAGGGGCAGATGAATCAGTCCTATGGTCCAGTCAAAATTACAATGAGTCTATCAAATAGACCCCACAGAGAACATTTAAATCCCATGGGTATTTCAGAGACACTTACTAACTTCTGGTGCACCTTAAATATTAACAGCTGCTGTGGACTGTTGGATGAAAGATCATTTGGAAAGTGTTTTGTGCAGATCCATGACGTAACGGTGTCTCAGTTGAAAAGGAATGACTCCTTTAATCAAATCATTGTGTGACACGTTTGATTCACCATGGAGTTGCTAAGTAGTGTGTCCTAAGTCTCTGCATTAGATACAAGGCATAACTGGGGTGGGGGGTGGTGGTGGGGGGGAGTTGAAAAGGGAAATGCTTTTTAAACCATGCCCATAACCTCAGTCTTAGGCCAGAAGTGGACAAAACAAGTTTCCTAACTGAAGGTGGAGTCTGAAAGCTTCTTTGATTTGTGCCAACTGGTGGTCCCAAGAGGAGTTTGAAAGGAGAAGCAAATAGGCTGAGGGCAGCAGCCAAGCACTGACTAGTGGTGAGGATGCCCTAGTCTTAATCCTTATGCCAACCTCAGAGAAGATAAAAGGATACATAAGGTGCTCTGCTATCTTCATATTAGCAAGTTAGGCAACTCCCCAAGAGTGAAACTAGATGGCTTTCAGGGGATTTTGGTTTGTCTCTGCTATTCCAAAAGACTGTAGTGAAGATACGTGGGCTGAGCTGGGAAACCTGCCCCTCTGCTCCGGTGTACCTTGAGTGATAGTCATGTATGAAATGCATCTGTTTTGATTAAGAAGGATTTACCAATGGCAAGGAGGCTTGACACTGGCAGAATTATTATTCCCAGCACCTGGTACAGTTTTCTGCAGTGAAAGAAGGATTGAAAGGTAGCTAGAGCTCAAGATCCATTTTATAGAAGTTTAAAAGACAAGAGGTGCACCACTACAGTGACATGGGTGTTGTGCACAAGCCTTGAAATGCCTGACAAGACTTCACCACTTTACCACACAAACCTTCCCTGAGGGAGCTAATTTTGCCTGTTAGGAGAAAAATAAGCTATTCTTCTTTGAATGAGAAAAATGGAGTTTAAAAATGGAAATCATCTTCTGACAAACTGCACCACAAAGGTGGAGAAAGCTTCCTGTGGCACTCTTGATGTGATAACCTAGAATAAATGCCAGTTGGTTGAAGAGGCTGTCCACATGGTAACCATTCATGCTCTGTACAAGTGATGCAATTGATTTTTGTAATCCCAGACAAAAGTAGACTCTTCTGAAGCATTGTCAGCCTGTGAAAAGCTTCCAAAGACCAAAGCTGCTGCTGAAAAGCCAATGGTGTGGCCAGCTTCCAGCTTGGCATCTGCTGCTAATGTTCCATCTACCTAAAATTGCCATTATAGCATAGTTAGAAAAGGCATTTTTCATTTCCTGCTCTGCACTGATGTGTAGAGTTACTGTGTGCTGTAAGCAACTAAGTGCTGGTTTTCACTTCAGGAACAGATGCCTTTTATTGAAGGCTGGATCCTGGCAGCCCCTCCATAATTACAGAGATGGAAAAGGGTGCGAGAAGGTGCCTGGACTCAAATGTACACGTGCAATACTCTTTCTATCAAGTTTGGTTTTCTCTTTTCACTGTCCTCATCTTTGCTTTCTCACATGTGAGGCTTATCTTCTGATAAGAACACGCTCATTAAGTGAGAAGAGGAGCCTCTGCCTCATCTCTCCAGCACATGAGAGTGTTCCTGGATCCAGGTAGCTGCTGTCCCTGCCTGAATCTTCCCTGTGTGCAATTGTTGGCTCAAGCCTTACAGGCTGCTCTGTAGTTTCTACAATATTTCACACCTCCTCCATTAAGATGTGCTAAGCAGCTGCCAGTCCCTAAAGATCAGGGCATGATGGGCACTAGTGGTGGCCAGAGATTAGTGTGAATCTGATTAATTTTCTCTGAAGCAATTTGAGAAGCTGAAATTGTCCTTGTCCTCTCCCTGGATAATCTCCTCCTGACGGTGGTCATGAATCATCCTTGAATAACTCTTCCATAGAGATGGTTTTGACGTTCTGTTGAGTCATCTGTGCAATCTGGGAGGATTTGCTGTATGCTGGCTCCACACCTGCATTTTCCAGAACAACCCAGTGGGAAATGCCCCGTGCAGCTGCTCACGGTGTTGTGCACCCAGTACCCCGCATCACTCTTGGTCACCCCCATCTCTTTTCAAGGGAATGTAGCTTTTGCAGCATTCTTGCTTTCCAGGTTTTAGCTAAGCCAGGTCATAAGCACAAGATTACTGTGAGGCTGTCTCTGCTGGGTGAAGATAATGCCCCTGCGAGGTGCTGGTGACTGTTCAAGTGCAGAGGTCTCCATTCCCACTGATCTGCCAGCAGGTGGAAATGTCTTTACATACACCATTTGAACTCAGCTAACCCAAACCACTGAAGAAGGCAGTCTGAACTAGTTGATGTGCAGTGGAGCAGCTCAAGGAGTGTCCACACAACCCCTTCTGCTGGCAGAGAAGGAGCTGTGAACTTCAGGTGGGACTCCAACACACAGTCACAGCTGAAAAAGGAACGTAAGTACAAAACACTTAACACTTATCCACAGCCTGGAAATCCATCTGACTTCAGCCTGGTCCATTTGAGGTAATGGTAGCACATGGACAGGATTTTAAATATTAAAACATTCCAACATAAACTAAATTAAAAACTAATTACACAAACTTGCAATGAAGAGGGAAGAATAAACATGATAACTGAATTCTATTAAGGGATTTGCATTTGTACAGGAACATTTGCAAAACTAAATGTTTTAAAAATTGTTTCAGATAATTTGGCCAGGAATAATTATCACATAAAATCAGACTGTAAACACAGAGAAAACCAAATTAAGCTGAGACATGAGGTGAAGTAAGTTATTAATAAGAATCATTGTTTCATATTTTGCATACTTTTTTTCAACAGCCCTGAAATGTCTTACTGCAGGATAATTAGAAAATAATCTTGTTCCAGGAAATCCAGCACTTGCAAGCCCAGCCCTGTGTGTGTTTGCATTCAAGTCTGTCTGCACACTGCTTGGAATAACCAGACTGATGTGCCAGATACTCACTAGTATCTACTAGAGAGCACGGAGAAGGCAAGCAGCACTAATTTTTCAGTTGATTTTTAACTTAGGAAGGAGTACAGGTGCCACTAAAGACCATAAAAAGTAGAGAGCATCTTGGAAAAGTTGTCCTTGTGGAATGGAAAGATCAAAGGGAGAATCAATTTGGGGAAAGCAGTCTAAAAGTGAGCACAACAGGTAGCAGTAGAAGTACAAAGCAGTAATGTAAATTTTAAAAAAAAGAAAGAAAGTATGTGGATGTTGGAAGTGCAGAACAATTTTTTCCAGATTTATAATGATTTGTAGATAACCAAACTAGGAAGTTCTTGACTAGATTTTAAAGTAGCCTGGATGCAAATTGGAATGGAGGCCATATTATCTGCAGCTTGAAACTTTTACCTAAAAGTACTTGCAATCCCTTTATTGCAGCTGTGTCTTTCTTTAACTTCCTAATCTTTTGCTTGTTGTGTGACGTCAGATAGATTTTTAGAGTTAAGGTATATTCCAAGCCTTAGAGGTTCTAAAATCATAAGCTAGATGTTTGAAAATGGAGAGGGGGGCTTAAGAAAGAGAGAATTAACAGAGTGACATATAGGTTGTGTGTGTGAATATACATATATATACATACATGTATGTTTTGCAGTTTCTTTTGCTCATTCTTTCCTTCAGGGTCCTGAGAACACTTAACAGTTCTCAATAAACCTGGCCAGCCCCACTTGAGACCTCCACCCAACCACCTTAAAAGGGAGCAGAGCCCCTTTTTTAGTTCAGCTGGGGATTGTCACCCTCTGCTTGAGCTGTTGGAGGGTATTTTGGTCTCCAGCTCAGGCTGTCTAGGGCTTGCTATGGAGACCTTTTCTCTGGAACTCATTGTCTGGACTGGTTTCCCAGCCTAAACTGGGCACTGCCTTATCATCATGGCCCTGCTATCATTGGACCTGACTTAGGAACTGGCTTCCTGGTTCTGCCTTCCTGGTTTGATCTTGGATCTGCCCTGTCAGCATGCTTTTGCCTTATGGTCTGGACTCTTGGTTGCTATCTCTGAGCCCATCCTGCTTGGCTGACTTGAGGCTGCAGGGCAGGCTATGGGGTCACCTCAGTCCCTGGCTTGCCATCCCTTGGAGAAAAGACCTACTTTTGCTGCTCTCTCTTCTGCTTTTGTCAAGTGTGTGTGTGAGTGCACAGAGGTGAGGTACTGTGCTATCACAGTGACAGAAGGTGGTGGCTCCTACCCACTCTACAGGAGTGCTGTGACTGAAGTCATCTTTTTGCCTAAGGAGGAAGGAGCTGTTGTTAGCTGTCTACTCTTCCCCTGGAAGCACGAAAGCAGCAGCAGAAGGCAGCAATAAGGAATAGAAGTCTCTGGCAGCTATATTATCTGCACCACAGGAAGAAAATCTAGATAATGGTTTTTATTTTCAGATGTAAAGATCTGTGGTTCAGATTTAGCTAGAGGACTTTGCCCACAAATATAGATAATCCTCTATTCAATGTTTCACTTCACTGCAAAGTCTAGGTAAGAAATGTGCACTGACATGCCTCATGTGTTTCCAGAGCTCAGTGTTTAGGTCACACTCAGTACTTCTCATCAGTCAGACCAATCCACTTGTGTTTTATAGGTCAAGGGGACTGGGATTCTGCAGTAAGCTTCCAGAATCACCTTTTGATCACTTTTTGTCACTGTATCCAACCACCACAATATCAAGGAATGCTTTTGGCCTTAGTATTAACAGGGCTGGGCAGCAGGTCCCAGATTTGAAAACAAGAAGCAGGTATTTGTATTTCCATGTCTTCTCTGTGCTTCCACTGGGAGCTGCTTAAGAGGTATCCACCAAATGGTCAGACCAGAGGGAGGATGGGAGAGAAGTGAGTGAAGGAAACTTCAATCCTTCCTTTCCTAACCTGCAACTTCTCAAGATATATCCAGATTGGGAAAAATAAGATGGAACACAGTGTCTTCTCATGCAGTCTGGGTAGGAAAAGGTACTTTGAAACTGGGAAAGAAGTAGTGTGGAGAGCAACTGGAAAAAGAGACAAAACACAGCAGGAAGACAGGCCCTGGGAATGGGAGTAGGGAATGAAGAAGTAGTTAAAAAGAATGTGTAAGGGGAAAAGAAAGTTTATATGCAGCCTGTGGGGCAAAAAGGGGAGATAAAAAGGTAGGAACCATGAGTTTGGTCTCCATAAACCAGACTGAATTATCCTGCTTTCTTTATCCTGCAGTCCATAGCAATGGAGTGAAGTGTTTCTGCATCTCTTGGTTTGTGTGAAAAATATGTTCTTGGCATCAGCTTTGGTTTTAATGTGATTGGTTTTTAAACATAATTAGAAGTGTTTTTACAGCTTTGTGTATTTCTGTTTAAGAGACAACACAAAGTAATGCATGGTTATATTTTTTTACCAGAGAAAAATCTCCAAAACATTACACCAGAATGGCAGTACTGTCTTGATAATAAGAACACACATGGTGGATCATTGCAGAATTGGCTCTGAATGTTTGCCAGCAAAACCTCTGACTCAACAGAAAGCACAAACTGTGGTTTGTTAGCCCCATTGACCTCAGTGCCTTGTTGTGCAAGAGGTTCACAGGATCAGATACCCCAAAATGGGGAGCCTTAGATGGGGGAGGAGGTGTTCAGTAATGTTTCAATTATGAACTTTCTTGATTTAGTAATATTCACTTTCCTTTTTCATTTGAGTTTACTGTGGAGGCTACAGTAAGGTCACCAGGGACTCCAGGAATGCATGGTCCCCCTAAGCCAAGGGGATAACTCATGTGCTCAAATGATGCCTGTAAAACTTGATACAAGAACCCCTTAAGAACATGCTCTGGTTTTCTGAGAGTGCATTAGTGGGACTTAACAGACACACAAATTCTTTCCTGAAGATAGGCCCAAGAAAAATTACTCCACAAAGGAAATGCCTCTCCATGGAGGGATTCACAGCTGTGCTATGTACTCTTCCCCCTCACTGCACTCTGGTGCCTGAAGCCTTTGGGGAGCTGAGCTGTTCTTCACAGGCTTGTCTCCTATCTGTGTCCAGCATCTGCCTCATGTGGCTTGGTTCTCTTTATCTCAGCTGGCCTGGCCTCCATGCTGGATTTCTTCTGGACAAGCAGACAAACCCGGTATTTTTAAGAAGAGAGTGCACACCGTTTTTGGGTTTTATGGGTTGACTGGCTGCTCCTCCTGTAGCATTTCTATGGCAATAATATGATCTAAGTATCTTGAAGGAATTCAAGCCAGTGGAGAATTTAATGTATTAACTTCTGCTTTTCTTGTGTTTCCATGAGCTTATCTGCAAACTTAACAGTGCAGCAGTGTCAGATTCTACTTTCCACAAATGTACACATATTTAATTCATCAGAATGGCTGTTCCACAGCTTGGTCAAAATAATATATAAACCACATTTTTGTGACTTAAAAAAGGCCTTAACACTTGCTATAAAGCTAGAGCTGGGAAATGATTCACCTCTGGAGGAAATAGACTGCTGTTTCTGTTGTACCACTTCTTAAGCCAACAGACAAACAGCTTTGGGACCTGCTGCTGCACCCTAGAACATGTTTTGATGTTGCCTTTCAAGCGTTTAAACGGAAGACAGAGTCTGTTGTGAAATGTCTTACTCCTTTTTGATGAAAAGGAGCTTCAACTGGAATATGATGAAGCCACGGCACAACTTTCTGGAAGGGGTGCAATGTGCAGCTGGGCTGCAGAAGTCGGTGTGGAAGCTGCCAACCCAGACTTGAGCGACAGCTCAGGTCAGGGGGAAACAGGGCTGGATGTTGCAGCAGCCATCAGCTGATCCATGAATAACCAAACCCCAATTATTTCTCTCCTTGCTGCAGTGAGAAACCAGCCTTGACCCATGTTTCTTATCCATATCACTGTAGTTCTTCTTTGTCTGTCTTTCCTCTATCTTGTACGCTACATGGGTAATTGTTTATCAGTGTGTGAAAATGGGTAAAGGATGCAGTCATACTGCTGTGACAGGATTTTTGGAAAATGAGATCCATGGCTTTTACAGTGTTGGCCTTGTGAAATTTTGGGACAGCTGCAAGACTGCAAGTGCTGTGTTTTCAACTTGCATTTGTTTCCTACAGTGTGTTTTTAAAATTTTCCACACTCCTCAGCATTGGAGCTTGACCTTCTTAGCCTTAGACTAAAAAGATTTATAAAATCTCTGGTCACAACTAGAGAAAATGACTTTTCAGGAGACCCCATAAACAGGGAAATTACATAGAACCATGATAATTCAAAGCAAAGCCATATGTTTAATTACTGTTGTAGCCATTTGGATTTAAGGATGACTGAACATCTTTAAATGATAGAGCATGGCTTACAAAAGGTGAGCTGTGTGATTTGTGATGCACCACTGTAAATATTCTGTGTACATTTGAATGCCACTTCACAGTTCTGAGGAACAAAGGCTAAAGGAACCTGAAGTTTTGTTGTTGATCTGTACCTAGTGATCTGCAATATGCCTACAAAGTAAACATTCCAGTAATCAAATAAATTTTAACATATTTGAGAATTTTCAATAGAATGGGGATTATTTTCCCCTTTGTGGATTTCTTCTATTCATATCTGTACTGGGAAGGAGGCAAGGGAAAACATTTCTACAGAAAATAACTATGTTTTGCTTATTTCCTTTTAACCCTGCAGCCTTTGACCTGCTAAGCTAACTTAACGTCCTCAAAAGTTGATATTTAAAAGACCTCTCCCACACATGTCTGTGGCAAATAATACTAGAGGGCCATTGAATGGCAAAAATACTTGGGGAAGAAAGCATGGGTTGGAATGCTTTTTAATCATTCAGATATGTTAAAATGTTTGTGGTCAAACCTAGAGAAAAAGCATACCAGTGAAGGCATCTTGGCAAGGTGCACTTGTGCTAAGTGCCTCATGTATCTCCTGTTTCTTTAACTGATAAAATAAAAGGCTTGGGAAAAAATGCTGGCAAGCCACACCATATTTAAATGAACAGTTCAGAACCTAGAGCTACTGAGAAAGAAAGATCAGAGTGAACTGGTGGGGTGAGGTAAAAACAAGATGCAGTGGAAAATATGAGCAACTTCATGAAAAAGTTCAGAAACCTGTCTAACTCAGAAGTAAAAATACCGGAGTGGAAGGGAGTAAAAGGGGTGTGAAAGTGCAGAGCCTGCTGACCTATAGAGAAGCTGCTCTTTCTGAAAAGGCAGAAGCAATTTTCAGTGGAAAGCCAAAAGCTCTGGGACTTGCTTTTCATGGGTACATCTACACTAACTTCAGAGCGCCGGCCCAAGCTCAAACTTGCCTCATGTTTGGACACAAGACTCTGCTCAGGGCCTTGGATGAGCTCCATCTCTGGGAGGAGTGGGGAGCCTGTGCTGGCTCAGCCCTTTAATATAACCCAAATGGTATCACACCATGCACTTCAGATGAGCCTTCTCCCAAATCCTCCATTCCAGATCTCATAATTCTGTGTGGCAATTATCTCCCTCCCAGAAGTGCTTAATGTCACATCCCACAAAACCCTGCTGGATGTGTGGTGTGCTGAGTATGAGGCATTCACAGCATGTCAGTGCTCCAGCCTGCTCCTTATCCTGCTAAGGGCAGGTCAGCAGCAGCAGGGCCACACCATCTGCCCGCCACTGGGGCTTCTCCTTGGACAAAATGGCAACAGTGGTTTAACCAGTACAATTTTAATTCTTTTTTGTTTTTCTCCTTAGACTTTGGCATGCTCTCATAAATGGTTTGGCCACACAGGGAGTGGAAAAATGCTGAGGGTGACTCCCTGTCTCTTGGCCTCGTTAGGTATCTCTGCAGGGAGGATGCTGCACGAGGTGTGGACTCGGCACCAGTCTCACCAGGGCTTGCACTGGACACCTCACAGGGACTCTGTTAGAAGGTATTCTTCCAATTGGCTGCTTTGCTCTGTGGCTGGTATCTTGTCTGATATCTGTCCTGTGACCAGTCACATGAGGCTTCATGTGCTGGGAGGAAAGGAGGCTGATGTCAGGTTGTGGTGGTGGTGGTTAAAGTAGGGTTAAAGTAGGATTTCTTCCCCTGCCCCTATGAGCTGTCCTGTGATTACCCTTGGGGAAGCACCCTGGCAGCTCAGACTCTTCCAAAGAGAGAGAAGGACAAAAAGTCACCAAAAAGATTTTAGCATGGCCTCTTAAACACAGGTACTCTTGTCTGAGATGCTCTGATATCATTTAGATGAACATGATGTAAATAAGTAGATATGGCATCAGTGGTGTTGAAGTTCACTGAAATGTTTGGTTAATAATACCTGGAAAAAACGTGAAGCTCTGTCAGTGAACTGTGCCCTATAAAACACAGGAGTTCATACCAGGTACCACCACACAGAGCTGCAGTGTATACACATAAATGAAAAAGAAGGTTTGCCAAAATTCATCGATGGAACAGTTTGCATTATTTAAAATCCTCCAAATCAGAAAGAACTGACTGTCCCAACTTATGGGACTATGAAAAGCAACCCACCTTCAGGACATCCTGAGAAGGGTGGAGATGAAGGATATTGCCATGCAAAATGTCCCAGTGAAGACCAGCTTCTTGTTTGGAGCTGCAGGCTGTGAGGAGTGGTGCACGACCAGGTCCCTGTGCTGTTGCCTTTGCCTACCTCCAGGGAAGTGTCTGGCTGCTGCTGACAAGAGAGAGTTGTGAGTATCTGGGGTGACAGCTACTGCTGCAGAAAAGGGGAAATGACCTCCCTTGACATCAGTGGTTGCTGCCCTATCCCTTCAGCCCTGCTGCAGGAGTGGCAAGCCCTAGAAAAGCTCTAAGCACCCGCTGGTACCAGGTAAGCCGAGATCCACTGGCTTTTATACAAGGAGTGCTCAATGAGATGCCTCAGAGCATAAGCTAATAGACAGCAGTTCTTTTAGTGAAATCTTTATGTTAATTCAATACAGACTACTTATGGAATTTCCCTTCTCTGAGAAAATCTCAACTTCTATAGAGAACAGCACTCAGCCTTGTTCTTTTTCTTTTCAGAACTTCAGAAGTTCCCTCAGAAATTCCCCGAAGCCTTAATAATAATGATTCTCAGTTGCATGTCAGGATGTAATGTACAATGTAAAGTTTTCACATTTGACGCTCAGCATAGTTAAATTTACCACAGTGCTTCACATTCAATTTATCCCAAGAATTCTAGCAAAATCACATACTATTCAACTAGAGATTTATCATGGGGTGCTTAACAATGAATTATTCAAGACTACCTAATGTATCGTGGCTTCTTGAGAGCCTAATGTGTGTATGTGTATATATTTATACATAAAATACCTGTGAGCCA
Source organism: Dicaeum eximium (assembly GCA_013396995.1). NCBI lineage: Eukaryota > Metazoa > Chordata > Aves > Passeriformes > Dicaeidae > Dicaeum > Dicaeum eximium. The sequence goes on along the minus strand of VWZP01004041.1, from coordinate 113,303 downwards.
TTACAGAAAACCAGTTTCTGAACGAGGTTCCAAGAGTAAAACTAGAGGATGTTTAAAAATAGGTGTCCTCCTGAAAATACAGTGGAGTTTTAGAGAGAAGAAAACCTCAATAATCTTCCCTGTTCAGCTATACACACAGTCATTTAAAGAGGATCTATATCCTGTAGGACTCCTTTTAGGTGAAATTTTAAAAGTATCTAAACTCTGCAATGAAGGCGTTGTTGGGTTTTCTCCCTATGTGCATACTGATGTGGCTTTTTAAATCCCACTGAAATGTTTTAAAGAATTTCTCTCATTTGCAGGTTTGAGAAGATTACTCTGTGCCTCCTACCAGCAATCATCCACAGTACTTTTCCCAAAGTACTTTACTGAGTGGGTAAGCACTTCCTTTTTACTGATGGAAAAGCAGACAAAAAAAATGATGAAGTGGTCTTCCCGGGATAAACGGCTTGGTATGCTGCCTTTTCAAAGCCCTTGGGATTGCATTTTTTACCTGGCCAGGGGGTAGCCTGCTGGAAAGACACTGAACTGGGCTCAAGGCAGCTCTTTGGTTCTGCTCACTGGAAAGGAACAGGCTGAGGAGAGTCCCCAGCTCACAGCTGCTTCTTTGGCCGCTTTTTCAGACGGCCATGGAAATAACCCCAAGTGGCCAGACTTCAAGTTTTTTGTTTTGTCCTCTGACCTGAACTGATTTTGTGATGACTGGTCTTATGTTCAAGGGTGGATCACCATATGATATGCATCCCTGAGGACCTGTCTCCTCTTTGACACCTCACTGAGCCTTTCTTGTTAAGACAGTTGTGCTTGTGTGCAGAGGAAGGGCACGTATTATATTCCTGTGCAGATAGGTGTGGTGAGCAGGCTGGATTTTCACACTGATGGGTGAGAGGCAGTTTAACTTCTCCTAGAAGAAACTTTTCCTGCCGGCTGCAGGGGGTTTGCTATGATCTTATTTCAATTTGTGGGCTGGAGCATCTATTTTGAACTTACTCGGGTCCTTGTGAAGAGATGAGTGACCTAGAACGCCCTTTGGCACCAGCTGTGACGGCTCCTTTTTCCTAGGGCATCTTATGAGGAAGGGCCAGTATCTGAGGCTTTCTCCTTGATGACTCTGGTGATCACAATCTGAGGCTTTCAGACCATGAGTAGCAAAGAAGGAGCTAGATGCTGTGTCCCAGAGGCTGCAGGACAGACTTTAAGGGACAGCTGAGCAGAACAAGCAGAGGTTCAGACCTAGCTTCAGAGGTTGTGTGGTCCTGGGGTTTGTGACTGGTCAGACTTGGTACACTGATTTAAGCTTATGGCTTAAGACCTGTAGGGTCATATTCATGCTGATGTGTTTAGGATAGCAGCAACTCTGTTCTTTAGCAAGTCAGAGTCCCAAGTCTGAAAGCCAGACAAAGGAAGAACAAGGGGTGGGGGCAAACAAGAGAGAAGACAAACACTGTCTCTAACAATAAAGAATAATCATTTGCTTGTCCAAAAGGAGCAGCAGAACACATTTATCCTGAAGATACTCTTTGAGGGTCTGATTTTTCCATGAATCTCCAGTTCCGCAATGAATACTATCTCTTGCCCTAACCACCAGTTGCAAATTAGCCAGGGATTTCACTCACATTTGTCTCCCATGTTGCCTCTGGGCAGGACGTAGGACAGGTTACCCAGAGCAGAGAACCTGCCGCCACTGTAAACTGGAAGTGTTCTCAAGGTATAATTTAAGTGAACTCAAGAGGAAAAATAGCCCAGAGACAGCGCCTGTGGCCAAAAGCTCAGGCAGAAGTGGTGTCAGGTCAGTCCACAGCTATGCACTGAGCTACTCTGCATCTTCCTGCCTTGGTTTCTCCCCTGTGAAATGGGGATTAAAATACTCATGTGTCTTACAAACGTGATTAAATGTAGGTTGAAAGAAGGCCCAGTAAAAACCTTGAAAACTCTGAGAATGGTGGTCGTGTTCGCTTAAGGCAGGATCTGGTCTGGACGCTGAACTCCATAGGGAAGGATGTAGCAGGGCCAAGGTCCTCAGAGCTGAGCACACAGACTGCCAGGGGAGTGCAGGCACGGGAGGAGGGAGAACACGGAGATGATGCAAGAAATATTTATTTGAGTTTATTTGCAAAAGACATCACATACTGGCTTCAAAAGCAAAACCCGATGGAAAATCCGAGTGGCAATGAAAAGCTGCCAACACTGCTTTGTCGGGGACTTTGGACGACCAAATAAAAGAAAAAAAAAAAAAAGAAAAAAAAAAAAGAAAAAAAGAAACTCCCAATCCCTCTCCTCAGTACCTAAAGCCCAGCCCGGCCCCCCTGGCCTTATGGAGAGCAGCCCAGCGCTGCCTTGCCCGTGGCGTGGGAGAAGGGAGGGCAGCCCTTGGCCGGGCAGGGTGACCCGGCACGGAGAGCGCACAGCCATCCGGACACACGTGTGGGCCGTGCACACACACCCCCGCAGCTGATGCAGGAAACCGACGGCAGCAGCACAGCCCCCACCGGCAAAACCCGCGTCCCGGGCCAAAAAAGGGGCGCCGCGGCGGAGAGCACGACGCGCCTCCTCCTCGTATTTCCTCCCCCGCCCACTTCCAGCGGCGGAGGGGCTCGCTGCCGCCGCCGGCTGCCGCCCGGGATGGAAAGTTGTAGCCGCGGCGGGATGCGCGGCTCGGCGGTGAGTTTCCCCGGCGGCGCCGGGGCGCGGCGGGGCGGGCGGGCGGGGGCGCGGGGAAGCCCGTCCGGGCGGGCGGCGAGGAGGAACCTCCGGGATCTCCGCGTCAGCCCCGTCTCTCTGCGTGTCCGTCCGTGTGTGTGTG
>VWZP01004041.1:70666-108916 GCA_013396995.1 Dicaeum eximium | reverse complement strand
TTTTTTTTTTTTCCTTGTTCAAGCAAGAGAGGGAATGACTTTTGGCGTGGGTCCTGCCCGGTGTTTCCGCCGTGGCTCCCACACGGCCATCTCTTCCCCGAAGGAGAAAGTCCTGCTGGCGAGCGGGGAAGCTTGGTGGCATTAAAGCGTCAGTAGGATGTCATTCGTGCTGCAGGGAAGCGTCGGGAAAGGCTCCGGATTTACCGAGACCCCGGGGGATTTCAAACTCTCGCTCCAAATAACTTGTGTAAAGAAGTGACGGTGTTTATTGAAGTCTTTAAAAACCTCAGCCCAGCCCCAGGGACTTTCCTAGCCCAGCCAGAGGAAAGGGGGACTGGAGCTCAGGGAGTGCTGGTCGCTTCAAGCCATCCAGCTACTTTTCTCCATTTCCAGTTCGTGCCTAAGACCTGGAAAATGGACCTGTCAGCATAAGGTTTTGTTTAATTTCTAAATATTTCTGTTATGCTTGCAGATAAAGCGGTATGAGTTAACAGCTTGACAGGCGCTGTGCTCAGTTTCAGATTTTTTCTGTCTTTTTCATTCAACGTGCAGTAACACCCTAGTGAAGAACCATTTAGTCAGAATAACATTTTCCAGCTTTCCTTTGTGTCAGTTGCAGTATTTTTTTCCTCCTGTTTGGGTCTTTTATGCAGCAACAGACAAAAGAAATATTAAAAATTAATGATTATATTCCTCAACAGTACGTAGACTGAAGGGGTGGTTGCAAGTAGTCTATTTTAATTGGATTTGAATTAAATTTTCACAAAAACATGGTTGCCTTAAAAAACAATATAAGTGCCCCTAAACTAATACTTACAACAAATGCTAAAAATTCTACATTTCTATTCAATTCAACTGCAGTTCAATTAATCTACAATTCAAGCAGCTGTCCTTAATCAATTTGCCTATATTAGGGGCCATTCCAAAGTTCATATAGTTTTTTAAAAAATTCTTCCTAGTGTTTGCTAAAAAGAAAAATCTGTTAACATGAAGTAGAATTACTAAAAAAAGAATCAGAAACTTGTTATTTTTAAATTTTGTTTAGAGGGAAGAGTGTAATTACACCAGTAATTTTCTTCTTTAAGTTCTTGTGCATAAGTAGTTTCCATAGGTCTTTGAGGGATTTCACATCCTGTATCAGAAAGTGCACAAAACGCTTGTTGAACTGTTAGCAATTGCTAAGAATGTTTGAAAAGTAAGAAAGTGTTGGTAGGTCAAGAGCTAGTGTGATCTTCTGCTGTACACTGATATTTCGGCTGAAATATCCCAAGGGGAATTCTTCCAAACTTACATGCTCCATGTAAGGATTCTGTAGGTCATGTTACAAATAGGATGATGCTTTGTGTTTGCCCTCCCCTCTGTACTTTCCCCACCCGAAGCTGAAGATGTGTATCTGAAAGCCTGATGCCAAATTTTGTTTAATTTTTTTGATTTATTTGCATGAGACAAGGGTTGTTGGAAGATGTTTTCTGGCTAGAAAACAGCTGACAAATGTGGAAAATGTTTCGTTTTCTCATGCTTCCTGAGTAATCCTAAAAGGAGTTTCAGCCTCACGTGGTTTTCTGAAGATACCGGAACACTTCACTCCATAAAACCTGTTGAGGAACCCATTCAGTGCGGGTTGTGCAGCCGCAGTGGGAGCTGCAGGTTCAGCTCTGGCTGGCGGGAGCCCGGGGCAAGAGGCCGGGAAGTGGTGCCGACCCTTTGCACAACAAAGGGCACGCGGATCTGTGGCCCTGCCAGGGGACAGGGACACAGCAGGAAGCCAGGACTCCGCTGGAAGACCCCAGACTCTGGCACATAAGACCGGGAGGGTGTAAAAGCCCGGGGGATCCTTGAGGATCCCCCCTCTGAGGCACCAGCTTGGGCTGTTAGTCTGTTGTTGCACCATGAAAAAATAACTGGAAGGGACCAGGGGTCTGAGATTCTGCTGTGGGAAACTTGGGTCGAGCCAGCAAGGAAATCTTGTCTGGCTGTGTGAGAGGGGAGAGTGGATGGAGGGGAGTGGAGAGGGGAGGGAGTCAAGCCCGCTGTGAAGAGACTTCGGTCCCAGCAGTGTAACTCTGGTGGTCGGAGTGTGACTGCCGGGGTGGCTCCTGGGCTGTCAGACAGGAAAGTTTCCTTAGCAAATCATAGGTGCGGAAATATTTCTCGCTGATCTCCATAGTCATCTGAGGATGAAAGGGATCAGATAGATATCTTTGTTTTTCTTATTGATGCCTACATCTCATAACTTTCTCTCTCTGTTTTTTTTAGCATACGGATTAACTGAGCCCTTTGACAAGTTTATGGAGCTGCCATCTCTCTGCTTGCTGTACTTTCTGTTTCTGAGAGGAGAAAGTGGTGCATGAGATTAGAGGAAAATGCCTCGGACAAAGCAGATACATCCCAGAAATCTGAGAGGTATGTAGCTCTCAGTTGAGAAGGAAAAGCTCTTGGGAAACTCAGTTGCAGTTTCAATTGTGGGGTTAAAGGAATATGTATTTAAGAAGTTGGTTTTGTTCCAAAAGTAGTTTGTAAGCAAGTTTTAGGACTTGTCTGTGAGACCGCTCTAATTTTCACAGAGAAATAACTGGAATATGTCCTTATTCCTGCAGTCTGTGTACTTGACAGCATTCTTGATATTCTCCAGCTTACAGCAATAGCCAGCATGAACTTTGAAAATGCAAAGGAAGAAGCAGTTTCCTTATCAGAGAATTTACAGTTGAAATACAGGGGGAGGTGGGAAATGGGTGTGACGTGACAGAACTTGACATCTGGCAGCCAGTAGTTGTTTTTCTTTAATAGTTGTCAGTTTGGCTTGCTTTTGAGGGGATCAAAATCTCCTCCCAAGCATGGCTTCTCACTATTTATCTATCACCTGTCACCCATGCTACCTTGAGCATTGCTAGGTTTGACCTTGGTCTCCTTGCTCTCCTGCCTTTGTGCAGCCACATGGTAACTTGGCTGTAATGGGCAGGCAGGCGAGAAACCTGCTCTGCAAACTGGCAAGCTTACATGTCCTGGCATTTCCTTGAACAAAATCCCAGTGCACTTTACTGAGCCTGTATGAATGTGAGGAATCTGATCCTATGGATATTTGTTACTGCCTTGGTAGAAGTGGCCCTAGAGGAGTTAAATGAGAGGAAAAATGCAGGTCAGTTGACGATCAGACATCCATGTTGAGGGAGAACACGCTTCCATCCCCACCCTTTTACCCAGCTTTTGGAAGAACATGCTTCCACCTGCACCCTTACATGTAGCTGTCATCAGCTTTTTTCAGGTTAATTTTACAGTTGCAGTATGGGAGCATCCCTTCAGAGGAAAAAAGCCATTACAAAACCACAACCATCAACATAAGGCTTTAAGGGCAGGAACAGTATTTGATTCTGGTTTTAACTTTTTTATGTCAAAACACAGCAAACATCCTCATGCATCTCAGTTAGTTTACAGTTGAGAGTCTCTCAAGGGCTGGTGCATACATCTGTATCTGAGACCTCATGTTTGCAGACTGTTGTCATTCCTACCACTAACAATCTCTGCTGGAGAAGACATTTTTGCAGTGTCTTTATTCAGGAAGTGCTGAGTAGCATTTTGGTATGATGGATAAACCTCTCTCACAGATCAGGAATTTTACATTTCTCCTTCTTACTGGATGTGAAGTAATAAATCAGAGCTGAGTTTTTAATATTGCTGCTTACCAAGTTACTGACATAACTGAGCTTATGTTTTCTGATCAAATATGAGAGTGATCTAATTTTAGTACTCTGACTGATATCTACTCTTGTATTGCTTGAAACTTAATAGGAGTTAAATCTATTGTAAAGCTCTCTATTCACTTAAATAAATAATCCAATTAATCTCCTAATTGTGTAAGAAATTAGTTGCCTTTTCTTCCTTGCATAATTTCTGCAGTCATTTAGCTTTTTATCAACCCTGTTACAGCAGTTTTTATCGGTTCCTATTTTTCTACAACTAATGGAGTTCTTGAATGAATTGAGATGGGTTAAATATTGGGAAGAGAAATAGCAGTATACAGCGAGCCCATAGTTAGAAATTATGTTGGAACAGCTAAATGATTGTCAAAACTATACAGGTTGCTGGAAACTTCAACACCTTGTGAGCATATATTGCTACTGCCATGGGTTGCTAGAAGTGAAGCGATTTGAAAAATCAGTTTACTTCTCATTAGTTATACACAATTTCCATTTCTAGTCTAGATAATGAAGAAAACTGGATTAAACTTTCTTTAGTTACCTTATTAGTCCCCAAGAGCATTGCAGAAAAGATTTGCTTGAGCCCTCAGTTTTTGCTGGAACTTGGGGAAACTGAAAGCTTTCACAGGTCGGTTTTCTGGCAGCTTATTTTTGCATATGCAAAGTTAGACACATCCTAAATTGATACTATTAATTAACCATTAAAACTTTAAAAAGGGTGTTTTAGCATGTGGTTTAATCCATGGTAATTAGTATTGATGACATCTAAGTGTGCAAAAAAGCATAAATGTATATGGTTGAAGGTGAAACTCAGCAAACTTGGCAACCAAAAAAATATGTTCTGTAATGTTTGAAAGACGGAGGTGTAAGATTAAGTAACTGTGTTTTTACAGGTTTTTAGGTTAAAAGCTATTTTTAAGTTGTCTAAATCTGATTGTCACCTTTTGTACTATGTACAAAGAACACTCCATGGCCTTACCTGGCTTCTCCTTCCCTGCTTCCAGCCCCTCTCATTGCCCCATAGCAATCAAATTGCCAACAGCTTTAACTAGAGCTTTAACTTGCTCAGAGCCCATCAATGTTTAACTTTTTTGGAGATCACTGTTGAACAACCCTTGAGACTCTCTATGCTGTTGTGCATTAGATGAGCTATTTGGGTTGCACTTGCAGCCTAAATCAGCCTGGAGAATAAATAACCAAGTCCAACCTAAAAGTATTTTCCCTTAAAAAAACCCCAGCATAATCCCTCTCTCCCTTCCTGCCAAGAAAACACACAGGAGAAAAACCACCATAGAGATACCCCCCACACACTCCCATTAGTTAATTTGAGGTTTGCTGCAGTGTAGGAATAAGTTTTGAAGGTTTTAATATTGACTGTGTTTACCGTAAGCAACCTTATTGTCTGGGGAAAATAAAGTAACATTGTTTAATATAGAGAGCTAAATTTAAGATTTTGTCAGGAAACCTTAAGGCTCTTTGTTTTGTGTCATGGCTTGATTTTGCTCGTTTTGTATATTCTGTGAGATCTGGCAGCATTTGGCAGAAAAGCAGTGGCCCTAAAGTGTTAGAATCAGTGAAGATCCTAATATTCTGAAGATTTCACTGTCTGCTTATAGATTTGTTGATATAGTGCTATACTGACCTGATTTTATAGCAGGAAAAGAAACCTATGTAAGTAAGATGGGGTATGGGAAACATTATTTTGCAAATAAAAACGAATCTAATTAGTTGGCCATTTATTTTCATGAATGTATTAGTGACATGGCTTTGATGCCTGTTTGTATGCACAGTGTCAGGCGTAGTCTCCTGACCAACTTAGCAGTCGTTGCCATCCCCAGCAGTGGGGCTGAGTGGCTAAAATTTGAGAGAAATTACAGTTTTCCATAGCAATCAGAAAGATATGGATTGGATGCATGGAAGTTCTGGAAAGTGTTTAGTAGTTTCAGAGGTGGAGGCCAAAGGTATGCCTGGGGAAAGCCTGGCATGGGTTGTCCATCAGTGATGTGACTGGACCTGAGTTCATAAGCAAATGTTGCTGATGTTGTCTTAGTCTTTTAAATATTAAGGGTGTGTATTTTGTTGCTAATCAAAAGCATCATAATTTCTCATTCAAAAAACAAAAAGGAAAATATTTGCAAAAGAGGAGAATACCTGTCTTGCTTGGAGACCCAGAGGTCTCATTTTTTTAGTTTTCTTACCGTTTTAGCTCACTAAAATTAAAAAAAAGACTCCTTTGCATGTGGCTGCACCCTATATTTACATGGCCAATTGATCCACACATGTAACAAAACATTTCACTTCCCCAGAAGTACAGGTACATTAGAGAATCATGCTTTTAGTAGGGCTGAGTGGGCTTGGTTTGTTGTCAGATGGTTGTGAGGATATAGGAGGAAAAACAACTCATGTTTTTGTTTACTTAGAAGTACCCAGTTGCAGAGTTTAAAATAAAAAGTTTTGTTATGTGTACACTGTTTAGCACAGTGCTGTGATTCACCAAAACAAAACTGTAACAAATATTGTGAATTTTGTCTCCTTCTAGATAAGCTTTCTGTTATTTTTCAGAAGACAAGTTGTTGCTGTTTTTCCTTTTCAATCAAGTATTTCTCTTTGGAAACAATGGCAGACAGGCCCATAATGTTCAACGGCCGCTTCCAAATCTTCTAGCACTTTGCATTTGATAAGGAAATGCAAGTATAATATGAGTAGCTTTGCTGAATAGGTTGATAGCTTTGTAGTAATCTAAAAAGCATGCTTAAGTTTGCTGGAAAGCTGTGTATGTAATAGCCTTGAAATGTCCAGAAGAGCTGGGCATCTTGTGCTTCTCAAATGTGAGCTAGCAAAGTCTCTTCGTGTTATTTTAAGATTGTAATGTGCTTTTAGTGCTGAAATAGGTCTGTCCATGTTGAAAGCTGACAGATTGATACTCCTTATTAGTGTTGCTTGTGTAGTCTGTATAAGTTATGAATAGATTGGTGTGCTGTGCTTTATTCATGATTTTCATCAAATGACTTAATAAAAATACTGAGCTTTCTCAAGGCTTGCTTCTAGAATTTGTGTTTGCTTGAGTCAAAAAATGTGTAAAAGCACATTTGACTTTTGGGTCTTTGTATTGTTTCTGAGACAGAAATGATGCTCTAATTTAGGGTGTTCCAGAGGGGCTGCTGGTGCAGTATTAGTACATCAGAAGTGCTGGTGGTCTGCACTCTGTAGCTTACTTGTGGGCATCTGTAAAGGTGTTGCATCTGTGTCTTGCCCAAGTTTCCGGAGCAAGGGTGAGACACGGGTGGAACAAGAAGTCAGAGTTTTGACTTGTTGACTTCGCTACAGAAAATACCCCGTGATTTGGCAACAGTTTTTGTTTCTGTATATCAGATAGTTTCATATAATTTCTTCTACAAACCAAACCTGAGCTCCAGACATCTTTCATGAAGGTAGAGAGAATGCATGGCTCTGTTGGTCTATCTCCAGCTGGAGTCCACCAGCAGATCCACCTGTAATGCAGTGAATAGACAGATCCCTTGTTGACCACAGAAGTACTCTCTTCCCGTGTGTCTTGAGTTTCTCATTTGGGATGTGGAAGGATAATGTTTCTTTTTTTGCCTTTTTTTGTTTCACTGGTTAAAGGTATAATGTCTTTACTCTGTGTCTTATGGTGTGTATGGTCCAGCATCTTGCAAATTAGATATCAATGTGCCTGCTGACCTTAAATTTTATTTTAATGTGAATGATGTCTAAATGCAGTAAACTGTCCCACATACTCCATGGTGTAAGAAGGGCTAAGTTTAAAGCTGCAATTTGCCACCTCTTCCAATCACCTCTATTGCTCCTGTCTCATTGTGCCATGTTCCCAAATTTGATCATGTGTTTTCAGCAGGGTGTAGATCTGTTCACTGCCAGGATGGTTGGGGTCTTGTGTCAGTAGCCACAGTTTGTGGACAAAAGCCTGTTGAGAGTGGATTGCAAGAGGGGAAGGAACAGTAGGGTGGATAACACTGGTCACTGTTGCCTTGAGACAGCTGTCTTGAATTTCTGCCTCTACCACTGAGTTTCTTGTGTTGAGACTGAGAGATTCTGTTCCACCAAACCTTTGCAGCCACCCACTAATTGTGAGTGCTGCACTTTGCCTTGAGATACCCAGGCACAAATTCTGAGTTTATGCAACAACAGTTGTTCCACTGTGGTGACAGTTTGGTGCAAAATACTGCAAAAGTGCAAGGTACATTTAAAAAAAAAAATCAAGGTCTAGGTGATGTAAGATGAAGATCCAAAATTAGCCAACACTTTTGGCACATCTGTTAATCTTTCTCTGTCTCTTTATCTCTCTATGCCTCTCTTTTCTGCTGTAAACTGAAGATACCAGTACCACATCAGGTTTTAATGACTCAGAAGATGAAGCTGTTAGTGTTGTGAAGCAGAGACACAGTGGCTAAATAACGGAAAAGATGATGAAGAAACTGGTAGTAAACAGAGCCAAGCAGTGAGCACAGCTCAGTTTATGCACTGGCTTCGTTTGCATAAACACCCTTGTTTTTGGCATCCTCTGACTTCTTGCTGCTCCACCTCACAATCTTAAAATTTAGAGGTTATTCTTAAAGCTTACTTTCTAGCTTCTAAAATAACAAACCAGAAACCCAAGACATTCCACCATATCAGACCATAAACTTCTTCTGTGAGTCATCGATGTTTTGGGAGCTTGAGCTGCAGTGCAGGTTTCTGTTGTGTGAGCTGGGCAGCGTGTGCTGGTGTGTGCACTGCCTGGACCTGGCACAGGGCTCTGGAGAAAGGAATCTCTCCCATCAGTGAGTGTTCCTCATCGTGTGTCACTGTCACTGTTGCTGAGAAAGCCCCTGAAGCCAGGAGGGAACACTCACTGGCAGGAAAGGTCTCTGGAGAGAAACACCTTTGATGTAATTTCCCAGTTGGTTTTGAGACTGGTTTAAGCCATTGCTGCTGGAAGAGGAGGTGGTGTAGTGGTCCTGCCTCCTGCCCACCTCAGATGCTTGTTCCCCATGCATGTTGCCCTTCTCTCTGTCTGTTTGCTGGCCCCACCATGGAAGAAGTAGTGGCACCCAGAGTGAGTTATGCCAGCGTTATTTGGGTTGGCTTTTTGGGCTGGGTTGGTGATGCTGTAAACCCTTGCTGGAGCCGGTGGCAGTGGCAGACAGGGAGAGGCAGTGCAGAGGCAGCAGTTGCCTTGAGCCTCTTGCTTGAACTCATGGTGAAATGATGCTGTAAACCTCTATTTGCCATCTATGAGCAGCAGGCTTTTTTGAGCTTCTTTAATTGCCCAAAAGCAGGTCTAGATTTTCATGAGGCTATCAAAAGGTGTGTTCCTTGTTTCTGCTTTCTTTGCTTTGCCTTCCAGAACCCTCCTTCTGATGAATTTCCAAACTTCACTAGTGATGCAGGTTCTTAATGGATGACTTCAGGAATTTTATTGTACTGGTAAGCCAGCAGGAAACTGAACTGGTCTCAGCTGACACCTTAATGAAAAATAAAACACCCTCTCTAAAATCTGGCATAGAACTTTCATTCAGAATGAAAAAAATTCAGCTAAGATTTAACAAATTAATAAGGAGGTCCAGAAAACTAAACTTGATTGTAGCTATCACTGACAGCTCTAAATATGTATAGATTTTTGCATGTGCATAGTAAATATTGGGAAAAGAAAATTGGGATAATACAAAGAGAATCTGCTGGATATGGACCATGGTGAAAATAGGTACTTTCAGAGGGAGTTAACATGAAGGAGGAAGGTGTAAGAATGGTATTCCAGCTAACAGGATTGCAAAGAAATACCTGCTAGGATGTTGATAAAAATAAAAGAAGGAGGAAGGAGCTTAGTTCTGCTCTTTTGATTTTAGGAAACAACAAATTGTATTTTTATGGAATACAAAACCATTATAATTGCAATTATATATCAGGCTTGAGCTGGAAAGGAATGGTCAAGGGTAATGTCCCTTCAATTCAAAAAAATTGAATTCCTATGGAAACAAAAAGAATAGCAATGAACTGTGACTTGAAAGCCAGTTTAGATTTCTTTCAGAATACGGTGAAGTGGAAACAGTGCATGTCTTTAATTCTGCATCACCTTTACATCTGTGTCTTCTTTATTGCTAATAGAGCATGGAAGAAGAAATGCTACAGAATTTGACATTTGCTGAAGCACAAACTCCAGCATGTTAGGAAGGTCATGAAGAAAATGGTAGTCGTGGAAAGAGAAACAAAAAGTAAGATTTCTGCAGTTGCTCTTTCAAGTGTTTCTATTACAGCAGGCAGTAGACTTTGGGATGAAATTAAGACCAGTCTTTTGAGGCCAAGAACAATTACAGTTTCTAAGAACCAAGCTTTCTTATGAGATTTAGAAGAATATGGCTTTTTGTTCAGTTTTCTGTTTTTTGTTTTTTTTTAATCCTTGCATCTCACAATCGATATTTGGGTTGCTGTGTGTATGTAAGGTAACTTTAAATGGGGAGAGGGTGTGTGTGTGTGCACATGTTCGTGTGTAAAAAACCAAAGCAACAAATGAAAAATCCAACAGCCACCACTAATATGTAACCATCTGAAATAAACATGTAAATAGCAAAATTCCAGAGAACCTTGGTTAAGAGAGCCTTCTTGCAGATTTATGGTCAACTTCATCTTAAATGGCTGCTTTGAAAAAGGCAAAGGCTTGTGGTCTCGTGTTTTCACAATTGACTTTTTAGGGGTTCAGAACTATGCAAGTTTATCTGTTGACTCCTGTCAGTATTTTCAAACTTGGAAGTTTTCAGTCCACTGGGCTTTACAGTTGTGGCAGTGTTACTGCCATGTCTTATATCCAGCCCAATAAACTGTCCAAGAACATTGTTGCCATTTAAAAATACCTTGTCCTAATTAATTCTCCTTAATAGTAAAGATATCAGAGGAGTAAATAATAAAGCTATGTTACTATGCTTGAACGGGCTTGTGTCCCAAATACTTGCCTGCTGCTCCAGGTGAGCATTTGTATCCATGGAAAGAATTCCCAGTCCTTAGGACCTTGGGCAGGGAGCTCAGTAACAACACAGTTGTCTGTATGTTAGGTGGGAGCATCTGTTTGACCCAACCCTTTTCAAAATTGTTGAAAAGATAAGAACTGCTTCTTTTCTAACCACAGTCAGTTGCTAGCTTCAAAACAATCACTCACAGCCCACCTTAATGTATTCAGGAAACTTTGCAAAAGACTCTGTTTTGAGAGTTACGTTGTTGTGGTTTGGTTTTTAATCCAGGAATTGTTCCCTTTTCATGGTGTCTATCCTGAGTTGCTTCTTACAACCAGATATTTTGATTTCAAATTGCAAACTGCTGTAAGTATTTATGGTCAAAAACATAAAGGAGACTTCCTAGAGCCTCACATTTTCAGACAGCTGGTTATACCAGTACAAAGTTCCTAGGCTGGTTCATTCTTTAGTATATTGGACCTCTGTGTTAAACATTTTAGTTCAGGAATGGCTTATGAGATTATGGAGAGAGAAACTGGGGCTCTTAGTTGGAAAAGTAAGATTTTCCTTGCTGTGTTAAAACAGATGAATAAACTGGACTTTAACTTTCCAAATCACATGCGTTGGGCAAAGTGCAGTCTTTCCCACCACTTGTTTAAATGTATCATAACTCAGAATATTTACATTAAGAGGAAGGAGGGGGGAAATAAAACACCATGGCAGATTTTTGGAGCCTTCAGTAAAGCATTTATGGGGGAAGTAGGGAAGCTCTAGTTCAGTAGGTGAGGCAGTGCTGTTTGTTTTTAAATAAAAGCTTTCTAAATGTCTTTAAAGCTTCTTTCAGAATGAGGCTGCTCAGAGGCTGTGCTGGCTTAGCAATTCCTGTATGACCTTTGGTGGCAGGCTGAAAAAGAAATGTCTTTGTAAGGATCCACAGATTTTCAAAAGCAGAAGGAGGATTTTTGCTAAGGCAAAGTTGAAAAAGTCTCTATATTTGAAAATTTAATTTTTGTCATATGCATGTGGCCAGTTCAGTAAACTGGATTTAACATCTTTGGTTACCAACAGAAAGTAGGGAATGCATGTTCATATTTTAAATACCTCATGAACTTTCTTCCCCCTGAATTCCTGTGTGCTTAAAAGATAAGTTCCCAGCAAGTGCCCTTTGTAAAGCCCAGGACAGACCTCCTGAGCTGAAACTGGGAAAGGTTTGGAATGAGCTGCAGGGAGGAAAAGCAGCGGTTCAGCAGGAGCCCATGGTGTAGTGTCGCTACAAAACAACTGTGTGTGTGTTCCTAGTTACCTATGAAATATGTGGCTTACTCCCTGCCAGCGGTGGTAGTCATGGAATATCCAGAGCACACTGCATGATTTCCTCTGATTTTTGGCCTGATTTTGGGGGCTGGGAAGTAGGGTAAGTTAATATTAAATGGCATTGTTTTTAACTACTGCGCTCTGTTAAGTCAGGAGGGAGATTGCAGGCTTGTTCTTACCCTAAAGGTTGCAATGGAGACAGAATACAGAGCCAGGAAAAAGAAAAAAAAGTGTATGGAAGTGGCACTTAAAATATAATTGCTGTGGTGGTTTTACTGTTCCATTACCTGTAAGGAATCTCTAGCCACTGTGCTTTTTGAAGAGAAGTGCATGTCTCACACTCAGTACATGTATGGATTTTACCTTTCTTCCTGCCTTAGGATTTCTTACAGAAAGAAGTATTTCTGTCACAGGTCCATGGTGAATATACGATGCTCTATGTATTAATAGTGTTTGAAATACTGTATTCTATAATTTTTATTAGCAGAACACCTAATATACCCAAGTGTTCCTGTAATTCTCCTCTGTCAAAAGGCAGAGCAAAATATATACATCGCATAGTCCAATGCCTTGCATCATAAAAGTGAATTGCCTTCTTCAGTGTAAGGGCAGTGCTTTTGTGGTTGAGAGGCAGATCAGAACTGTGAAAACACTAAACTTTATTGCAGGAATAATTTAGTAATTTTCAAACGTATCTGTATGTAGCTTACAATGAGGATTTGCCACATTTGTCTCAAGTATTGCATGTATTTGTTAGGAGGTGTGATAGTATCCTTTTTTATGTTAACAGTTTATGGAACATTTAATTTTTTTTCCCTGGTGTTTTTTTCTTTATTTTAAACAACATAAATTTCTGTGACAATAAAATATTACATTTATTTTAGAACACTGCCTACGTGTGCTATATCCAGATATGTGTGTCCATTAGTATGTTCACAGTAGTGTTTTCCTTACATGCTTCTTTTCCTTTTCTTTCTTAAAATTCTGAAATGGTGATGTAACTTTTGGAGATACCAGGAGAAATTGCTGTTCTCAAACAGATGGGTTTCCTTTTGTCAGACTTATGAAATGCAATTGGTCCTTAGCGCCCTTTGAGCAGGGTCTGGTACCAGAATTGCTGCAGAACCTGGCTGCCATCCCTGTTCATGTACATGAAATCCATTGCTGCAGTGGAAGAAAGCAAGCCAGTTTGTCTTGTTTGGCTGCTAAGATGTGGGTCTGCTTCTCTGTTGAAAAGGTCAATATTTTCTCTCTTAGACTCATTAATTAGGCTAGAATCCTATCCTAGAGTGAGAGGGCATCATATACAGATGGGGGCACATCCCAGAGCTCGTGGGACATTTTCATAGGCACCCAGGTGGGATATGGGCTTGGCAAAAACCACATTTTAATTATTAATGTTTCCCCAGTATTTTATGATTGACTTCTATCATGCCTGTTCAAAAATAAACAAAAAGCATATTCTCCTTTAAGACTTCATTTTTTGGACAGCTTTTTTTTTTTTCTTCTGTGCTTTTTTTCCTTTTCTACCATTCTGCCTGCTAATGCAAGTATGACAAACAGTCTAGTGGGCTTCTAGGAAACAGAAAAATTCATAGTGTCATCTTATTCGTGCCTGTTTTTTCCTCCTGTTTTTAAACTTGACAAATCTTTGATATTGAGAACATCTCACACATTCCAGTTTGCTACTTTAGCAAAGTTGTAGATACAAAAAGATACAGTTAAAGTCTGTTCTTCAGGAATAACATCTGTATAGTGCTTTGAAAAAGCAGAAGTTGGCTGTAGAGAAGCTAGGTTTGAAGGATGGGATACCTGTATGTAACATGCTCGGGAAGCGAGGACACGTAATGGATTTTCAGTATATCTGAAAACTGACCCCATTATTTTAGGCAGTGCTTCTACAAGCTGTGTCTCCAAGATAAAAGAGAAATATGGCTGCATTTCTCATAGGTCTGTATAAGTACATTTAGGACTGCTTGAAAGTGCAAAAAAAAAAAAAAAGGGTTAATATTGGATAATATTGGAATATTTTCCCAACTTTTACAATAATTTTAACACTTTTTTTTGGGGAAGGGGGAGGAGAGGGGGACAGGGAGATCAGTTCTCAGTTTTTCCATTTGTAGGAGATTGACATTCTAGCAGCTTTTCTTTTGAGTGTTGAATGTCCCTGCTTTAGCAAAACACTGATGAGATTTTCCAGTAGATCTCTTTAGTCAAAGGAAACTTGAGTGTCATAAGCAGGCTGATGTGCCCCACGTGCCTCCCAGCCTCCTTTCTTGCGTCATTTCGTAGCCTCAAGGGTAAAAGATGGATTGAAGCCATTAGAATATATTTTCCTGTGGACCTTAGTATTGCCTGCAGTCAAGTGGTAAAATCTTATAAATGCTGCTTGTGAATTTCTGATTTTCAGTTTGACTGCTAAACCATGATTTGCACAGCATGACCAGTGAGAGTCCTAGCTCACCAGCATTGGCCTTCTGTAGTTGGATGTATTAATTTATAAAAACTGTTAAAAAATACTTGGAAACAGATACGAATCTGAACAGTAATTTTTTGCAAATGGGAAATACTGGCCTGAAAAGGATGTAGTGGTCAATGTTTTCCAGAGCTGAAAGTTTCTGGCTAACCACGTAGTTCTGCCAGGGCATTCAGAAATACGAAATATTTTAAAATCTGCTGTTATGAGGAAAAAGGAGAGAGGAGACAAAACCTGGTGTTGGGATAACAGAAAAGGGCTAATACAGATGCACATTTATGTAGTGGTTACCTGCACGTAAATTGCAATCTCACATTTCTAGGAAACACTGTCCTAAATTGTGTCTCTTCTGCCAATGTTGTAAGTAATCAGCTTTTTCTCCAAGAGGCTTTAAAAACGCAATTTTGGCAACTGTAGCTAAGGCGGTATTCTACAGAAGAGCCCCCAGTAAATGGAAAGCAAGCTGGTAATCAGTTCTGATTAACGGATCTGCATTCTGTTATTTAAATGTTTATAGCCTGATTAGCATTTAGGCTGTATTTAAATATGCAATTTTATTTTAGCAAAAGATGAGGCATGGAGAATGGAGATAATCTTTCAGATGCTAAATGCTGGGGATGTAAGGTAAAAAATGTGCACCCACCTCCCTCAGCCTTGTAAAGTGATATTGATGTGACTGATATTTTCACTTCAGTTGTGGGATTATGGAGTTTCATAATCAGATATGACTAAAGGAAAAAGTGTTTGTGTCACTTAAGTTACAAAACTAAGTTTTAATTTAAGTATTAAGACTTTTGTTTGTGAACTTAATGTCTCCTGCTCCTCATTTTGTTAAAGACAAAACAAGTTAAGCTGGTACAAGAATTTGTAAATTTTTTCTCGATTATTTTAAGAATTGCCAATCTATGATAGAATCTGATAATTTAAATCTGCATTTCCATTGCTTCATATATGTGTGGAGAATAGTTACTATTCCTTATGTTGCTCATAATGGGTTTTTTATCCGTGAAAAAGCACTGATTCTGACAACAGTTGTTAGGTACCAGATACAGGGGTTTGCTTTGCCAGCTCACTTCAGCTGCAAAGCTGATACTTCATGGCCAAAGGAGCATGCACATCTTTCTGGGTTACAGATCCCAACTTTGTGAAAAACTGACTTATTCAACAGAAAGGTTGGCCTGCCACGTAAGCATGCCATAAAAAACGAGCATCTGACAGCTCTGTGGCTTGAAATAGTGGATCTGACACAGGCATATGGAAAATTCATGCAACAGGGATACTGTATCAAAACAATTTCTGTGGAGAGGCAAAACTGAATTCTTTCCCTCCCTTCCTCCTCTCCATTGCTTTCTCATGACTGTCTGTTTTTATGTTGTTTGCTTCTTACCCTTTGCCTTTTAATGATGCCTCTTTAAAAACTGACATCTTACACAAGGATTGAGCTGTTCTCAAAGAATTTTTAAGTAGAGTGATTTAACTTTGAAGGGGAATATTCACACAGGGATAACTTCAGGAAGGTGGGACACTTCTGAAAAGCCATGGGTCCTCTTCCCCTTAATGTGACTGAAAGGAAAGACAATGTGCTGTGCTCATGAGTTGGACAGGGAATGCCTGCACAGGATGACTTGACACTTCCTTCTTCCAAAGCAAACTCAATATCCTTTCTGTGCCTTCTGATGACACAAATCTTTTCTCTCCTCCACCTGCTTATTTCTGTTGCATTAGGTTTGATATCCTCTGCAAGGTTTCTTATTAGTCTTCTACTTGGGCTTGTAGAGCAAAGACTTCTGTTTACACAGAAGGACTTCTGTTGTTGTTGAGCTGGCAGAGGTTTTGAGGACTGGGAAGGATGGAAAGTAAACATATGCAAGCAGCAAATGGAACAATCGCCCTCCTCTCATAGGGAGCAAGTCTATAACTGATATTACTGGCTTATTTTTTTCATAATTTTCTTTTTTTTTTCCTCCCCTTCTGCTTTTCACATTTTTCACCAACTGTCATTGGGGTTTCCATATTTTTAGCTGCACTTCTTTCAACAGACCTTTGAAAATAAGATACTGCTGTTACAACTACCATGAAGTAAAGAAGCGGAGGCACAGGAGGAGTAAGAGACAGCTTAACCAAGGTGTGTAGGTACCCACTCTCTGCTAAAGCCTGGGGAGCTGTTGTGCCCAAAGTCCTTGCTGGATCATGCCTTGGAATGGTCAGTTAGGGTCTTGCTGGGAAATGAAGCTGAGTCTTTCCTGGTTGGCCTGGGTAGCAGTGGTTACTGTTGACCCAGTGTTTTCCAGCAGAATCCTTTCCTAAAATGTTTGAGCTCTGTGGTGGTCTTTGCAAGAGCCACCCACTCATGTATTTGTGCCTACCGCTGCAGGGTATAGATTAATGAAATGTAGATATGTTTGTCCAGGGGCCCATGCCTTACACTGCCAGTGGGACACGACTGAACAGCATCACTAGCTGCCCAGTCTGCACTTTCCCCTTAGGAGTTTTGTCTGAGGGAAGCACTTTGTGGTGAATGCATTACTGAAATGAAGTGCCTGAAGACACAGTTAGACTTTCATTCATCCTGAGAAGTAATTAACGTTTGGATATCTTGCTGCTGAGAATTAATTTCCTTCAGTAGTGGCCGAGTCCTTCTCTGTGTCCCTGCAACTGTGTTTGTGTCTTCCCTTCGGCTGGGCTGTTGCAGTGAATGTGGCAGGTGTGCTGCTGAACGTGAAGAACTGTGTGTACAGCGAGCCTGTGCAGTGGACCAGGGCACATACTCTTGATTTTGAATCACCAGCAGGTTCAGTGGAGCCCGGCCCCAGTTGTATACAGGCTGTGGAATTCTCATCCGTATGCAACCTCTGTGGAGCAGCTGAATTCATGCCTGTGGAACTGCACTAGCCTAGGAACCATAAAACATGAATCACGTGAATGAGAACCTCATGGGAAGATAGAGGGAATGGACTTTGGCTGCCCAGAGTGGGGAGAACTTATTCTCTACCACTGTGTGCCCAGGAATGCTGAGGACCTTGGTGCGATGCTGCATTGGTGAAAATGGACATGGGTTTATCCTTTATGTGTGGCCACGTGAGAAAATTGTGTTTGCTGAACAAATTTTTAAAAGCCTGGTTCATTCCTTCTGCTTCATATGTAAATCCCAACGTGAGAACTGCAGATCTGCTTACTTAGTGTTTAGAAGTTGTAGAGGGCTAATGATGCTGCAGTGTGGGTGCGTGAAGCCACACTGCTGCTTTTTGTGTTGTGTCAATTTTTTTGTCATGTGCAAATCATCCAGGAGTCTGCTAACACATGGAGAAAGGGATGTCTCACTCCTGGTGAGTTGATTCTTTGCTCCCTTGGTAAAACTGCTGGGTCCACACATTGCTTATTTTCTTCTGGAGCTTTGCTAGCTATTCTAAATATTCATTAAAATAACAATGCAGCCTTCTAAGTAAAAAGCCCATTGAAAAAAACATGAGCTTTTTCCAGGAGTAAATCCAATTGCCCCACCCATTTTCTTCAGAAACCGGAGCTGAGGAATTGCTACAGGAATGCTCTTCCAAGTAATGGTGGTTGCTTCATCCTCTTCCTAATAACTGCACTCCTGTGGTGATAAAGTGCAGAAATGCTTCCAGGCACAGTGTCAAAATCCTCCATAGAGTCACCAAAAAAAGTAATTTGCAGTTAAGTGGATAAATACATTTTCAAAGAAAAGCTTCGTCCATAACTGTCCTTACGTGACACTAATGGTGGAGCATGCAGCTGAGAGGAAGACAGGGGTAACTATTCCAGTATTCCAGCTGAGTCATCTTTGCTTCTTCCTGATTACCCCTTTCTATTCATGATTAATGCCCATGGAAATATTTTTAGACATTATTTTATTTGCTCTTCTTTTCCTTTTTCTCAATAAAAATTATATATAGAGTATCTTACCTTAAAAAGTAGATTAAAATAACGTATTTGAGCAACTAAGACAACTAGAAAGCAGAAAAGCAGATTTGTGGGTTTTCATTCAATATTGATTCATTTTACATGTACTCCTGTCCTGTACCAGGCTGAGTCTTTTTCTCTGCAGAAAATGAGAAGCATGCACTCGTGTCAAGAGCATAATTCATAGTTATTTTCAGCAGGTGCTTAAAAACATTTGTAAATTCCAGCTTATAACTGAGCAATTCACCCTCCACCCCTTGTATGTAAATTTGTAACAGAGGATTCAATAAGGGGTTTGAGTGTATAAATGATACCTTTATTTTCAGTGTGGAATCCCCATTGAGAGGCCAGGCCTAAAAATACCAAATGTTTCCACAAACAATTCCTGCACACTGCATGTTGAGTAATACAGCTACAGCCAAGGGGAGAGCTTCTGCTGACAGTTTCCCAAATGAATGCAGGAGTCCAAACTGAGTTAGGTTATATATAGTTTTTATTACTGGTCATAAGCTCTTACCAAAAATCCAGATGTGCTTGAATCATGCAGGAGATTAATGACACAAAATGACTGGGTGCAGGATGAAGGTTCCTTTTGTGTACCAGAGAGGATATTGTAACTTCCAGTTAATGAATTAAAAATATCTTACAGAATGCAAAGGAGCAAGTTAAGGCATGTAAACAGAAGTTGCCAGTTAGCTGCCAGTTACTTTCTTATCAAGGTAATTACATGGTACTGAAATGTGTGACTTGATTTAAAGAAATAATTTTGTATCAGTGCTGCCCTTTTCTAATGGAGTGTGTCAATAAACAAATATTTTAAAAAGAACCCCCCCCCCCCAAAAAAAAAAAAAAAACACCTCAAAACATTCTCAGTAAGTAAAAGGGAAAAGCCAGAGGAAGTAGAGGAACTTTACAGGGCAGGCAACGTGTCTTCTAAAACAGTAGAAAATTTTGTATAAGGGAACCCAAAATGGTTTGGTTTTGGGATGTTTAAACGTAGCATATTTTTGAGTGGTTGCTAATTTATTAACAGAAATGTTAAGTTCTGCATGGAAGTTAGTAAGCTTACAAGTCTGGTGTTACTCAGTGCTTGTGTCCAGTAGGTAAATAGGCATGTTTGTGCAACATCGAAACCCTTGATTTTTTTTTTTCCTGCTCCTGCCATACTGTATGTTCCTTGGGGAAAATCCTGGTTCAGTGACTGTGGAATTTCATGTCAAAGTATGTTCTCTCCAGATTACATCCCTGCAGAAGCAGGTGAGTGGCATAGGGAACCTGTTTGTTGTGGTTGCATCCAGCAGTAGAAATTTTCTTGTTGCTCAGTGTTTACTCAAAGGGACCATTTACTCATTTATTTGGCAGAGAAGTTGATTAGGGTCCGGCTGTCACTGGATTGGTTTCACCAGTATCTCTGTAAGCATGGTTTAAAGTACAATATGTAATTGGAAGCAATGTAGGAGAGGTCAGCAGCCCTTGTGGAGTTTTTGTCTTGATTTTTGCCACAGTTTCAGCCCTGAAAGTGAACAAAAGATCTTTGTAGACCTGTCAGCACTGCCCTTTGGCCCTCAGGTCAGTCACTGTGTCACAGAGTGACAATCTGCTCAGGACTGTAATTTCCACTCCAACAAATACGGTTTAAAACAAGCATTGGGCACTACTTACACCAGCAGCTGTTTTAGCCCAACATGTGCCCATGAGTAGCTGTATTTTTCACTCTGTATTTAAAGTCTAAGCTGTTAATAATGGTTGAACTCTTCCTAAGCTTATTTTCAGGGTTTTTTTTGGCAGAGTATTTTAATTATTGTCATAGACTGGGATGGGCTGCATGTTTCCTCTGTGTTGTGAAGCTTTCACATAGTGCCTTTTTGCTTGCCTTAACTTCTGTAGAAATCCACCTTTGAGAAAAGGGTAACATTTACACCAAATTCTCTGCTTCCTTTGGAAACACAGAAAAAGGAAAACATGTTTCCTGTTAGTGACTGTTTTCATTTGTATTTCTGTTTGCATGAGAATATATCCCAAATGTACAGAGAAGGATTTGTTTCAGGGTGCTGTTAACCTGAGAACTTTCAGGGGATTTTTTTGGCTTTTTATTCCTGGCAGTAGGATTACATTCATTGTTTCTCCAATTTTGAATCTAATTTCTAAACATTATGGGATTTGCAATGTAGTCATCTCCCTGAAATCTCATATTAAAAAACTTCCAGGGTTTTTGGGGTTGTTTTTTTAGCCAGTGGCTTGTCTAGGTTGGTATGAGTGAGGCTGTTTAGCCAGAGGCACTGGTGGCTGTGTTGGGCATGGTCAGGTACCCTTTAGTCTTTGATGAATGTAGTTGTTAATGGTACTGGGTGTAATCCTGATAAAACTTCCTGAAAAGAGCCAAATGTTTCTGCATGGGTTGATTTTTTTTGTTTGTTTGTTTTTTGTGGGATTTTTGGTTTGGTGGTTTTTTTGTGTGTTTTTTGGTATTTGGGGTTTTTTTGCAGAGATAATAAGGATGCTGATGGGCATTTTGTTGTTCCTTAGGCAAGCACAGTATTGATACAGAAGTGTTTTCTCTTGGGACATCAGAATTGAGTCTGGTTTTTCTGTATGCATACTTAATTCTTCTAGGCTTGTAATACTCTCTGGAATTCTCACAATTTTCTGCAAACAGCTTTATTATTAGATACGCGTTTTCTGAAGTCTCTTTTTAGGTTACCTTCAATATCCTGGTGATATTGAGCTCACACCTAGCAGCCAGACAGCCCAGGTCATATATACACATATGTGGGGGAAGGGACAAGTGGACAGGGAACAGGGGTAGAACAAGGAGTTACAGAGGAATTAGAACTATGTAATTTACATACCTCTATGGGAAATGTCTACATCTAGTTATGAAAGAAACTTTCTTAGATGTTTCCTCAAACTTATTTTTTTTCTATTTGCCTGAAGTAAAGATACTGGAGAGAGATAAGACATTACAACAGGCTGTGGTGGAGATTCTCATAGGAGTATAGATTTTCCTGTTCCAGAGAAGATTGTTTTTTAAATTACTGATATGCTCTGAAAATATGTAGAAGAAAAGGTAAGAATGAGGATAGATGGTTGGTGCAAAAAACACCCAACAAAATTAGATCCAGATGGAGGAAGTGGGATCTGTGTTCTTAAGCTGTGCAAAGGCTGTCCCACATTTATTCCCCTTTCCCATTATTTTCAGCACAATGTGAGGAACTCTGTGCTATATTTATGTATTGGAACTGAGAGTAAGAAGGTAGTAATGAGTCTGTTGTCAGC
Organism: Dicaeum eximium; assembly: GCA_013396995.1. Classification (NCBI taxonomy): domain Eukaryota; kingdom Metazoa; phylum Chordata; class Aves; order Passeriformes; family Dicaeidae; genus Dicaeum; species Dicaeum eximium. The sequence goes on along the minus strand of VWZP01004041.1, from coordinate 87,272 downwards.
GTGTTGTGCTTTCTTTAATTTACAGCATCATCACTGTGCTGTGCTGCCATAAAGGAGAGAATATAGCCTTTGTCCCCGCTCGGCGCTAGCGGAACCGAGAGTGATGCACGCAGTTGGCAAGGGCTGCAACAACAGAGCCCCCATTCATCGCTGCCATCAGAGCAGTTTGGTTTAGCTGTGTTACGTAAGCCATTTGTGGTATAACCCAGGACGTTGCACAGAATAATATTGGGCATGGCTATCCAGCTGTTGTGCGAGACACTGAGAAGGGAATAAAGGTACCTTATTGCAGGTGGGGGCTGGGGCACGCCTGCAGGAGCTCGTTAATTGAAGTACTGCGACCCTTTCCCTCAGCAACCATCACATGACAAGTGCTAGAAGCAGCATTGAGCTACTGCACCAGACATCCTTCTAGCACAAAAAATACTCAGTTTTACCCTTTGTGAACCCCATGCCAATCCATGTGATTTTGTGACCAGACTGGTAAGGGAAAGCTTTTTCTGAAAAGAATGCATGAGTTACCAACCTCATGCTGTAAGGGTGATGCAGGGCTATAGGAACTATAAAACACATCATATTGTTGTCATTGAGCTCTGAAAAGTTACTGCCATTAGCTGTTGGGCTTCCTGAAGATAAATCCACCTGCCTTTTGTATTTAATATTCTGCCCAAGATTATGCAAAATAATATTATTAAGTAGAATGTTTTGGCTTATCATGGAAAGAAGGAAAAGAGCTGCTGAAATGCATCAGAAGTTGGTGATGGTGAAATACTGCCTTGTCTTCCTGAATATTATCTGATGAAGTAAGATGCTGTATAAAATTCTCTTCAATTAAAGTGATGGGTCTCAGTGTTTTCTTTTGGAGGGCTGAATAAGTGAAATCAGATGTTTTCCAGAGTCACGGATTGTCTTTGCCTTTGTTTTGTCTGCCCTGTGCCAGGGAGGCACTGGACATTGCCTGCTTGGCAAAAAGTCTTGCTTTTTCTGGCATTTGATATCACTACTCCTCGGTGTGACCTTGCAAAGTGACTAGTTATGCTGGAGAAACTTGAGGCAAATACTAGTTTTGTTTCAGCTAGGTGGTGGTTTAAGTCCTTGATTACTCAGCACAAACAAAAGCATAAATCAAATTACACAAAGACTGTTGCTATATGTTCTATTTAACCTGTTTCTCTACGATTTTGGCCAAGGTGTTGTATAGCTACAAAAATATGAGAATCCGGCTCTGCACAGGTGTCTTTTGCCTTTATAATGTCCATTTCTAAGAGGAAATCTTTCCTAGAATTAAAGAAAAAAAAATTCAGATCATGTTTCTGTTGATTTTTTTAAGCTCCTTTTTTCCTGTTTTGTCTTCAGTTATGTGGCAACCAAGATGCTGATCCTGTCATATCCTTCAGTCTTATTTGGGAACAGGTCTTGATGCTGAAGAGCATCCTTAAAATTCCTGTGTTTTACCTTATAATAATTCACTTACATCATGCACTAGAAGCACTTTATTGAATCATGTAGGACTTTGTCTTCTAGAGCAGTAACACTTTACTGTGATTACGTATGACATTAATGTGAACTATTACTTTTACTTGGGGACCAAACCTGATGCATTAAATCAAGGACAGACTTGGGCTGGCAGTGTGATACTTCTAAATAGTCTTCAGCTACTAGCCTGCTCTACAGTTAGTAATTTTGTGGGGCTCTGGCCATCACAGTGATCAATTACTGAAAATAACTGGAGAGTCTGTTATAACTACAAATTTTGGTATTCATAAATATATATGGGCAGGAAGTACTGATAAAAATTTTAAGTAATTTTTCATGGTTTTGGGGCCTTCTTTCACTGGACTGTAAAATTGAAAATAACCAGTTGAATCATTTTATTAGAAGGCAGAATCCATTCCTTACATGTATAACCACATCTTCTGTAGTTGGACCATGCCAAAAAAAAAAAGTTTTGGTTTGGTTTTGGGGTTTTTTTGGGGTTTTTTTTTTTTGTTTGTTTGGTTTTTTTTTTGGGGTTTTTAAGTTGGACAATGCCAAAAAAAAAAGTTTTGGTTTGGTTTTGGGGTTTTTTTGGGGTTTTTTTTTTTTTGTTTGTTTGGTTTGTTTTGTGGGTTTTTGTTTGGTTTTTGGTGTTTTTTTATGTTTACATTTGAAATTAAATTGAATTTATAGGATGTATAAATATAAAGTTAGGGAATGTTCCAGTTCTGGAACAAAACCAAGTGCTCTGTGTTTGTGTAAATTTACCTACTTTTAAATAGAATAATTAATCGATAATAACTCCTAGCTGTGCTTAGCTATGCTTTGAGTGTACAAATGCTCTCTGTGTCTTATTTGGGTTCCTAAGGAGGCAATACCCAAGTATTATTTAAGTATTGGGTTTCAGGCTGAATGTTTTCTCTCTGCATGTTTTGCAAGCACCTAAAATTACTGTAACTGAGAGAAGGGGAAAAAGTGTAGTTTGTGCTTTTGCTAATCAGCACCTCCTGGTTAATGAATTAGTTGGCTGTTTCTTTCATACAGCAGTAGCAGGGAAAACTGCTGGGATAATCAGCAAGTGTTGGCAGAGGGATTCAGCAATGTATATATCAGTTAATATTTCCTTTAAATACTTTTCAATAAACTAGATCAAAATTTTGAATGGGCCCCCTATGTGTCTAAATATTTTTCAGGAGCTGAGGCAAATAAAATACTATAAATGTGCAAGATTTAATTACTTTCTTAAACCTTAAGGAAGCACACACAATGGTTTTATTTCCCTTTCACAGTGCAATCACAGTTTGCAGAATAAACTCCTAATTTTGAATTTAAAACCTTGAACATAATTGAAGGTTTTGCTTGGTTTTTTTGGTAACCCAAAAAGGCCTCCTTTTAATGTCAATATAAATAGCTTTTTCTTCTTAAATGGTGATAAAAATATGTTCTTTCTACAGATATCCTTTGCAATTGCAATGTATTAAATACCTTAGGCTCAACCATGTGTGCAGAAGCCCTGTTAAAATTTAGAGTTCACTGCTTAGAGCCATCTCAGAACTCAAGTGTTAAGAAGTAGATGCATCAGCAGAGAATAAATTTACCTTTGGTGATGGGTACCAAACCTGTGCCCTCAACAGTGTTCTGCTCCAGCACCCAGACTTGTCTTCAAACATTATCTCTTACAGAGTGGACTGATGAACAAGCCAAAGTGGGCACAGGGCCATTCCCTGAGAAGGAAAGAGAGGGCAGTGCATGGATGACCCCCAAGTGATGGGCATCTCTTCCTCACAGTGAGGAGCAGCAGCACAGAACTGTGCTGTGGTTGAAGGGAGGCTCTGGCTTCAGCCTCGCTCCAGTGCCTGTCTCCCCAGCCCGTGATGTTCTTCAACACAGATCTGCTTCTGACTAAATCCATGCTTTGGGACTGAAGCACTGGTGAGAAAGGGAGCCAGACAGCTCCAAGCACAGGCTGGAATTGAGTACTGCAGGGAGAGCAGCCCTCTGGGGGAAGTGTTTGCAGGGGATGTTTGACATGAGCTTCCCCTTGTTATCTGCATTTAGACAGATACTTCTGCTGATGGTGGGGATTTGGGGGCTTTTTGAGGGTATTCTTTGGTTGTTCGGTTTTTTTGGTTTGGTTTTGTTTTGGCTTATTTAACAGAACCAACAGTATCTTTTTGTTTAAAAGAAAAATGCTGTAAGCTTAAGATAAGGTTCTTTCATCTTGGCTGTAGCAAAACAGTGAGCCAACAGACAGCTTGGAATGGGTGTGTTTTTCCCAATTAGTGAGCCTCATTGCTAGCACAGTGGTTTTGTAGAGCTTATTATGTGCTGTACATGAACGTGAGGTACAGATTCCTTGCTCAGTGATGGCAGCTGCCACCCAAGGACACCAGTGCTTGGGGGCAGGGGCTTTCTCTGGGCTTGCACCCAAACCAGGTGCCATGTAGGGAGGCTGATCCCTGTCCAAGCAGGGAGCCAGGCTTCGTGAAGTGCAGAAGGCTTTGCTGACTGTGCTGACTGTGTCTTGAGAAGATCCAAGACCTCTATTGCTTCATGTGTGAAGGTAATTTAAGTAATTTTAGCCTGACTGGGGATCGCTGTGCCACTTTCTGCTGGGTGGTAGAGATGAGGTCTCAGTGTGTTCTGGTGATTTGGTGTGACCATTTTCCTTCTCTGCTTTATTGGTGAGTCAGTGAAAACTCATTATTCTCTGTTTAACAACCCTACTGTCCTTCTATAAGAGGTTTGGTAGCAATATAGTAAATTACAACAGTATTTTGTCAAACATCCAGCAAACATAAGTTTCTGGAAGGCCTCAGAATTGTGGGAAGGTGTTTTGCAAATGTAATTTTCTAATACAATACAACAGGAGGAAACCATGGTATATATTTTGCATTTAGAAAGAAGACCAATTTAAGCTACAAATAATTGTAGAAGTTGGGATCACGATAAAAAAAATGGTCCACACAAATGACTTAAAATTTTTGCATCTGACTGTGTCTGTACTTTTCTCATGTCTAAAGGCTGCCAAATTCTAGATGCTGTCTTTCCTGGGAACTAACCAATGCTCTCTGGCATGATTTTAACTTCCCCTTATGTCTATATTTGAAAAAGCATATGTGTAGTCCCTAAATGAATGTAGTGGTTAACAAGCTATGGATGACAACCCACAAAAAACATATTTGCTAAAGCAAGTTTCATACTGCTTAATGGAAAACAAATACCAGAACAACTAAACCGGAGATATTGCTATGCAAGCATATATTTCATGTATGAGAAAAGTTGAAGGAAAAAAATCCCCTTCTGAGTTTTTCTTGGGCACGCTTCTTCCCTGCCAGAGTTAAGTTACTGTAACTCTGGGGACAGAACTTGGTTCTTGTGTACATATTTATGTTTTCCCTGGTAGGGCAGGACATGCTATATAGCAGGAACAACTAGTTACTGTCATTACATGAGTAATAGCTTCATCCTTCTTAGCTCCTAAGGAAGGAATCATCCTTTACATCCGAAGGAAGCAGGGCCAGCAGCGTCTCCCCAAAGCAGCACTGTTAAGTCATTCTGTAGTAAACAGAACATTAACAGGAAACAACATTCTGTTGTTCCTAAAAGAAAAGAGGCCATGCAGAATTTTCAAGCCTTCTGTGATGTGTCTTGTGTGCAAGCAATGGGGCGTATGTGATGCTGGAGAGGCTTGGGGAAGGACTGCATGTGTGGGGAAAACCCCTCATTGCAGATAGTGCATCACCCCTAGCTGAGGGGTGACCTTGGGGGCAGGTGGGGAATGGACCATGGCTGAGATAGAGCAGATTCTTCTGCATTTTTCAACAGCAGATTGCCACAGGTTGCCCTTGTTGCCCAACCCACTGAATTTGGAAGCTCATTCAGGTAGTAACTGCTGGCTTGAGCACAGCATGAAATCAGAGGTTTTATTACAAAACACTAAAGCTTAGTAGTATTCTTAACCTTGGATGCTCAGTCTGCAGCCAGAGCTTCCTGAAGCTTGCTTATTCTATTAGATTTTTTTTTAAATTTAAAAGTAACTTAAAATGTACTTATTTGCCTTTTACATCTGGTGACTCACATTAGTTTCTTCCACATGACTGCTCTGCTGAGAAGGTTAGGAACTAAGAAGTAAAACTGAGATTTCTGTAACTTTCTGCTTCCTCTATCAAATCCCTTAAGAAATTATCAAACACTGGCAAGGTTTATGATGTCATTAGAGCCTTTTATAACTGCCTAATGCTCCAAGTAGAAGAAGAAACTTAAAACATATTGTGTAACCAAGTGCACTGGTCTTCAAAAACAGAATTTAAAGCCCTTTTTTTTCCAAATTACCTTTCAGATGCATATATAAATACAGTAGGTTCTGGTGAAATCAGTGAAAGTTTTTAAATGGGCAGCACTTTCTCTGCAATGAACCATAGCTTTGTTTTGTTTTTCCTTAATTTTGTTCCTCAATTTCCAAATAGTTTGCTGATACTAGTGCAGTTGGTATTTAGGAAAAAGGAGGTAACTTCCCTATTAGTCACCTGGTTTTGGTAAAGCAGCTGTTTTAGAATGTCCACCCTTCTGCCAGGGTTTAGTCCATGAAGTGCTTAAGAAGCCTTGCACATGCATGCCCATCTAAGTTTTTTTTTAGTTATCTGCTCTGGGAAACAGTGGTTTTCTGATTAACTTGATACAAACCAGGAAGAAGTGGCCTTTCTCATTTGCTGTCGGTGAACCTGCTGTAGCAGGGGCGTTGGACTAGTCCCTTCCAACCCCAACCATTCTGTGATTTCAAAATGAGTTGAGGAGTGGCTGCTGGGTACTTTCCAAATGAGTGCAGTGTGACATCTGTGGCCCACACAAACCTCACTCAGGCCACCTGTTGGTACCCTGTCAGTGAAGCCAGATCTGCCATGCCCTTGCATGAGGCTTTGGCTTCTTCAGAAAAAAAGGAGGATGATAGAAGTATAAAATAAACTTCCTTTTTATTTTCCTTGAAATTCAGAGAACATGTGAACATGTGTGTGTTTTGATTATATATATATATTTAAAAAAACAGAAACAAAGCCCAGTATTCTAACAATCCTAATGCATGTGCACGGGAGAAAAATATACTTTTCAGATAAGCATCCTTGGTCCTGGCTGTACCAGGTAAGTATTTGCCCAGTAATGGTTCTGATACATGGTTTGTTAAAAGCTACTGTAGTTACGCTCAACAGGTGCTTTGCATGAGATGTGACTCCAAAACAAGTTGCTGTAACTTAGAAATGCACATGCTGTGGGCAAGGCTATGCTAAGGCAAGCATGTGTTAGTAATATTAGCACTGTTGTTACTGAGGTGTTTTGCTCTGCCTGGATTATCTTCTCAGAGAGATTCAGTTGTTAATACACTGCTAATTTCTGTGTTGTGGCAAAAGGAGAAGCCAAAGGAATGTGTGTGTGTGGTGGCTGAGATCTTCATTCAGACTGCAGTCCTGTCGATTTTCACCAAAAAGCCCCAATCTAGAATGTTTTTAATGGGACCTTTGACAAAGGGTAGTGGCTTTAAACTGACAGAGGATGGGTTTAGATTCATATTAGCAGGGAAAAAGAACTTCTTTGATGAAGCCAAACTTGTAGCTGTAGCTAAATCACAGTGAGGTGGGAGATGCAACTTGTTTTGACAGCTAATGGCTGGTCAGTGCTTATAATCAAATGAGCAAGATCCCTGGTTTTTTGAGGGATGGTGTAAATAAGTAAAATAGCCCAAACTACTGGTAATCTGTGAAGACAAAATACACATAAGAGAGGAAAAAGCTATTTACTTTATACAGAGGCAGGGTACAGGAAAGGCTGATGTCCTCAAATAGTACGCATTGTGTTGGTAAAGTATAAAGAAGTGAAAGGTAGTGTTGCAGTAGACTTTTTCACTTTCTTATTTCTAGACCTCTTTGCAGCTAACTGCAAACCCCTGGTTTTGTTTTCTCTGTAGCTGATCGGAAGGACGCTGGGGTTTTTGTGCAGTTCAGATGACTTGCAGTACTCCACATGGCTACATCATCTTTCATCATTCTACCTTAGACTGGCTGTTGATGGGCAGGCTGTACTTGACCTTCACCCAGGACTACCAGGGACAGCAAGACTGAAGTCTCTCTTGTTTCTGTATTTTAAAATTTCTGAAGAGACTGCTCCTCCCATAGGCCTCAGTGGGCACTTAGTGCTGGGCAAAGGGCGAGGCAGTCTGCATGCAGAATGATCAAGGAATGATCTAACCTGCTTACCTTAAGACAGGGTTGGCACAATCATTTCTGACAGCAACTGGCATCTCTCTACAGAACATATAGATACATACTCTCATCCTAATAAAAAGATACAATAGATATAATATATTATGTATAATATATATATATATATATAATCTAGTCACATGTTTTTTTTCTGTCAGAAAGCTTTTCTTACTGTCTTGGTAAAGTCTTTCCTCTTTAAATTTGAAAATACGTTAATTTCCTCTTTGCATCTTCCTTCTGAACAATAGAAGACTGTTACCCTCTCTGCCTTCAGTTTCCTTTTGTTTAGATTAGATACTTAATTTATCCTCTTTCTACTCTTCTCTGAATATCTTCTGACTTGTCCACATATCTCATGGAGAGCAGCAGTGAAACTTGACCAAAATGTTCCTGTTGACATCTAATGATGGTGAGTACGGCAGCAGGCTTTCCTCACAGACCTCTCTTGCTGTCTGTTCCAGCACAATATTTGCTTTTTTTGCAAGAGTGTGATATTGTCGATGCTTATCTAGCTTATTGTGTGGTGTAACCTCTAGCTGTCTTCCAGAGAACTGCTGCCTATCTGGGAGCGTGCAAGCTGGGCAGTCGAGGAAAGATAGAAACCTGGTTGTGAGGCTGGCCTGGGACAGTGAAATAGAAAAAGGGCTAACAATGGCTTAGAGGAAAACTACCTGATTAAATACCTGAGTAAACATTTCACTGAAAAAAAAGGACAAAAAATGGAATATTCTTTTGACAGTTACTAAAGCAGATGCCAAAGGGATTTTGGCATAAAATGTGCTGAAGTTCAGTTTGGATATCAAGGTTATAAAGTGTTTGAGGCTAGGAGATTGCCAAAGAAATGTTTTGCTTGTATATGCAAGACAGTGTTCTTAATAGTATTAACACTAACATTTGCTTGGTTGCTCTGGTGCCTGCTGAAGTCTGTCACTTTGCAGCCCAAGCTGCTTTTCTGTGTTACCTTTTCATCTTCCTTGTGGAAAAAAAATTCAGTTCAAGTGATTTTTGTATTAGATGAATTCAGTTGGGTTTATGTGTGTGCATTTTTGTGTAACAACAGTAATTTTGTATGTTTCAAGAAGTGGTACTTGAGATTTTTGTGTGATCTTTTTAAAACCCTACATATGGAAGAGCAGTGTTGCCTTGCAGTGTTTGGAGTGGGGACCTATGCAGAGCAAATCCCATGATGGTTTTGGTTATTTAGAATGTTCTACACATGCACAGTGAGTTTTTTTCTTCCTGAAAAGAGGGGAAATCCTCACTCATTGAAACAATTTGTCTTCCAGATGGGACTAAAAAAGCATGGGTTATTGTAGTGGGCTAAAATCCTGCAAATTTTCAGCACTATATATTTCCAGTAATCCCAAGATTGTTTGTTCAGCTGCTTTCATTCAGTGTAGTACTTAATGAGAGTATTTTTATAAAAGAGAGGTGGTTAGAGCACAGAACTTTCTTTTTTTTTTTTTTTTTAAGTTCTTTGACATATACTTGTTCTTTCATACCCCTTTCCACATTCACATTGCATGTGTGTGTAAAGGAGCGTGTGAGAGGCACTCCTGGGAGGGATGTCAGCAGTTTGTGCTCCTGAGTCAGCAGAAGTTGCTGGAAAAAGGACAGAAGTGTAGTAACTGCTGCGGTGTGCGCCGCGCTTCGCGTTGTGTTGCCTGATCCCGATTATGGGTCTTAAGCCCCTACTGACAGCCACAATCCCCTTGTTTATGAATCTGTTCCTAAATGCTTTCTTTCGGAGAGTCACACAGCTATGACTGCACCCTGGTTCGTTTCGACATTTCCTCATTAGCCTGAAGGGAATTCTCTAAAACCTGCTACCCCACGCTGCTTCCATCCTCAGCAGGAAGGGGGGTGGTTGCACAGCCCTGTGCAAGGACCAGAGGCTGGGGTGGATCTGGGAGCCAGGAGGGAAGGGCCATAGTGGCTGCAAAATCATGTCATCAAATATTAGCTATATTCATTTATAATTTCTGATCCAGCTATTACTGACTTGGCCAAGGACTGGTTTGAAATAATATGGGACTCTGGGAACTTTATATACCTTTGGGTCTTTCAACTTGGGCTACTTCAAGCCAGAATGGCAAAAATTTAATTGAAATACATTGTTCAATTTAGTGTATCTTCCACCCAAAATGTGGTCTGGCTTAGAGGGTTGGAGTTGCTTTTTTGTTTTGTGTTGTGTTTTTAAGTAGCTAACCACCTGAATCCACAAAGTACTGCACTTAATAATCCTACTTAGCTTCTGTCCTTGAGCATATGCACTGCTACAAATGGACAATCACCTGTAGAATTCACCTGTGCTTCATCTTTCAAGGCCCGCACGTTGGTGTCTACGTTACTTGCTGTTTAACGTGTGCTGTGATCAGTGGTGAAATTTGTGTTGCGTAGTTTGCAGAAATGCTGAGTAACTACTCTTTCCATGTTATTTTGTTCTAAATAATTCAAAAAGATGCTTATACAAAGCTGTGGGTGCTCTCCTGCATAATTAATACTACAACAAAACCATGGCAGCATTAAAATGAATAGTCAAAAAGGAGCCCTGCCTGTCTGCTACCTACAGAGAAAATTCTGTCTTACCTTTTTATTGCTCTGGAAAGGTCTCTACACTACCAGTTTAAAATAGATAGCTTTTGCTGAAGTCCCTCAGTTGAAATTTAGGGAAGGGTGAAAAGAACAGGAGCAAAGAGCTGACATGCCCCTGGAGAGCTCAAAGGAAGGAGCAGTGGATGCAAAGTGAAATCAAATCTCTGCTCTCAGGAAGGTGGGATCTTGTGTCTATCGGTTTTCATAAACGTACAGTGGGATTTGAGCCTAGTGTGGAGCTGGCAATAAGGCAAGTTTTGGCATCACCCTGGTGAGTAAGCCACCAACTTTTTCTGAATTTTTTTGTAGAAGAACCCAACATGAGCTCCCAAGTGTGGCTGAATTGTGATTTTTTTTCTTTTGTTGATTGGTACACAAAATACTTTCAATGCTGAAAGTTGAATTGAAAGTTAACAATGATTCCTTTGTAGCAATCCCTTTTGAAGTAGACAGTCCTATAGCTACAAGAAAACACTATGCAGAGGGATAAATTCTGCTTTTGAGTCTGTATTTTATATATAAATATCTTATGAATCTTTTTCTAACAATATATGTTAACAGGAATATTTACATAAGAAACGGAATTAGGATTTTAAACTATTCCATTGACTATGTAAGTATCCCTGTCCATGCTTGATTTCTTTTTATTCAAATAATCAGCAGCCTTTGGCATTTCATACCCTTCTTGCAGTAATTTCTTCCTGAGTGCTGATACTTGGTTCTGTCTTAGCTTTTTGTTACTTAAGTTTCTCACAAAGGTTTTACATCCATATTCACTGGTCAGAAACTGTTTGGCTGCTCTTTTAAAGTTCCCATCTTAATTCCTATCACAACATTTCCTAAACTATGTCACTTTTTTCTTTCCTTTTTTTTGATAGAAAACCACTATCAAAAGAGATAGTGGTGTGAGAGCTGTGTCTGTGCTGCCATATCCAGCAGGCTCATGGCAGGGCTGTGACCTGATGGGAAGCTCTTTCCCAGGCTGGTCTGAGAACAGCAGTGATGGTGCTGGTTGCCTCTTCCGAGCCAAGTTTAGCACCAAGCACAAGGGAAACACCCAGGCCATGCGAACACAGCCGCCTTGGGCTGTCACAGGCTGCATTGCCTCATGTCATGCAGAGCTGTTGTTGGTTATTAAAGGCATCCATGCTCTCATGCTGGCAGCCTACCAGACCTATCTTCTTCCAAATGAGCCTCAAGGCTTATTGTATCAGAGCTCAAGAGAGAGTGCCTGCCCTGGCTGTGTGCTGATAGTGTCAGTCAGATGGGTGATGTGGGGTAACTGGCCACTCTTGAGCATTTATTTTGTGCCTGATTTAAGGGCTCCAGTAGATTCTAGCTCAGGGGAGCAATGCATGTGGCTGCCACTGGGCAATGGGGTTGAAACCTCAGCCTGATGACAGTGGACCCATGACAGTGATACACCAAGGACTTGTAATAAATCCCGTGTGTCATTGCATCGCTGCTTGACATCTCCATTTTCTATACCTTAGTGCTCAGAGGGAGCCCAATCACCACCCCCAGCGACACCTTCCTTCTTTGTGGTCTGGGCAGGCAAGACACTTGTTGTAGGAAAGAGCCTTGATTTGGACCACCACACTGAAATCCATCCTGGAGAACCAGCATTAGCATAGAGTGAGAGCCATTCTGTTGTCATCTTCCATGAAGTAACTGCAAAGTTGTGTCATAAAGAACACGAGGTTCTGATCATCACTGCAGAAAGTGCTATGTGACAGACAGCCTTGCTTAGAGGTCTGTATCTTAGGGATTGTGTTGAGTTATACAGTTGATGATCTAAATGTAAATAATAGTTGATGCATGTTAAAATTTGAATTTCATTAGGTGGAGGTTTCTAGACTTGAACAAATGAATTTTTTTCATGTAATGCTGTAACATGTTTACTAGCTTTAACAATGAGTGTTTCCCCTGATACAGAGGTAGCAGATAATAATAAGCAAGCAGACAAGGTTATGCAGCAAGGGGGTATTTTAATCATCTTTGTTTTGGAGAAGACAGGCCAGAGTGAGGTACCTCTTAGAAACAATCTACTTCACTGATACTTTGCTTCAACAGATTGACATCATCTCAGGGAAGAAAATAACTGTTTGCTATTCCTGTCATAGACTTCTTTCAATCACTGCGACAGATGTTCTAAGCATGTTGTTCCTCTGTTAGGTTTCTTTAATAGTAAAAATACTGCAGTCTAAATATAGTTTAAATTGGTTGAGGTACCTTGTTTGAATATGATTCAAAATTGTGTTATACCTGGTTTAAATGAGAGTGTAACAGGACAAAACCATTGGAAAGTCTAGTTAAGATAATTTCAAACCCAGGTAGGAATTCTTATGCAATCATATTTAAAGTGAAATGCTATCTTTTTCTAATATGTCTTGCAGTCTGATTTAGGGTGAACCTGGATAACGTAGTGAACTTCCCTCCCCCTGCTTGTTATTTGGAATTACCTTGGACAAAAAATGGGAAAAATACTTAGATAGTTCTTTTTTGCTGTAGCTGCACTGTGGTCTTTTGTGGCAGCTGAATGTTCTACTCTAGGAATATAGAGATTCTGTTATCCTTTCTCCTCAATGAAACAGAGTTTCGTGTTCAGAAACAATTCTGGTTGCTGAGATTAGAGAGGGAACCAGTACACATGCACCAGGTACCCATTGTTCCTTTGGGGACTTTGGAAGCTGAGAAGGCTATGGTCCTCCCCTTTCCTCTGCCAGTGAATTCCAGTTCAAAGCTTTTCTCTGTCATCTTTCCTGCTCACTTGCTTCTGGGAGAGCTAACAGGATGATGCAGGCTGAGTTCTGCTGAACCTCTTGGTGGTAAATAGCAAACCTCCTCCTTTTCATTCTCCCACTCATTTTGTACCTAGATGATTGGTTGCTGCTCATGTGGCTCATTTTGTGAGACCACTGGGGTGGGAGCACAGCTTCCTGCATGGAACTGGGTCATGGTGGTGTGACAGTAACTGCACTGGTGTGCATCCCTTCCGAGTGCAATTCCAGTCAGTGACGTTGATCAGGGGAATGCTCTTGTTTGGATACTGGCTGGCTGGAGCTTTCTGCTCCCTCTTCCTGACACGTATACAGATGAAGTTGCTAAATTGCAGTGTCTGGGACAAGGTGCTCTTTTGTTTCAAAAAATGATGAGTAAAGCAACAAAGTTCAAGGTTTATTTCATCACTTGGACTTTTACTCCAGTGATAGAGATTGGGAGTTCAGCTTTAGAAAATTGAGATCCTCAATTTGTAATGTGTTCTTGTTTCATTGCTAGTTAACATTATTTAATATACTGTTAAAATAATCCTCCAAGAAGGAAGTAAATGTAGGGAGATACAGGTGCCATGATCTCCAGTGCCTAATAACACTGACTGTTAGCATCCTTCATTTTGTCCTTGTTTTTGGGGGAGGAAAGAGAAGCTTATGTGGTAATCATATGCTGCCAGGTCATTGCAGGGAATCTAGTGCCAGCAGTAACACTCTGTTCAAAGTCCTGCTTCTGTGGGAAAACTCACAGGTGGTTAACTTGAGCATCCAATTTTGAGCCTTCACAGAGGAGAGTGGTTCAGTATGCTTTGTCTAAAAGCCATTTGGGCCCCGCTATGATCTCACGTAAGGAGACATTTTCTTCTAGATTTGGTTTACAAATTTGGAGTTGGGATCATTCATACTGATCTATCTTTGGTTTCAAACTTCTTTGTGCAGCAATGAAGGTTGTAGTTGTTTACTTACTAATTTCATCATTGTACTTGTGTTGATTTAGTGCCCGTAGGTTTTAAGCTGTGAGAACAGTGAGAAAGACTTTAACATCTAATTTTCTCCCTTTTTGTTCTTATCATTAAACTGAAATCCTACAGCATTCATCTTTGGAGTCACTCTGTAGAGTTCATGGGTAATCTCACTATCCACGGACAGCTAAATGTGCTTTCAGGGCTTTTTTGCAGCATGATCGTGGCCTTCTCCTAATGTTTCTATGACAATTTTATATTCAGCTTGGTTTAGAATGGAAGAACAGAAGGATTCTTTGGCATTCGGACCCGCTGCCAAGGGAAGTGGTTGAGTCACCCTCCCTGGAGGTATTTAAAAGATGTGTATACATGGCACTTAGGGACATAGTTCAGTGGTGGACTTGTCAGCACCGTGTTAGCGGTTAGACTCATGATCTTAGAGGTATTTCTAACCTAAATGACTAAATGGTTCTAAGATCCAACCTAATACTTCCTGAGTTTGCTCTCCTGTTTGAAGGGCTGAGTGAGGCACATCAGGACAGTTGTGGTATCTGGATTTCAAACTTCATCTCTTTTGTCCAGCATCCATGCCAAGTATAGGAGCATAGTGAGACCTTTAGTTCTTGAAAGGTAGATTGGTTATAGAGGGACAGACATTTGAGATTATTCTTAATTTCCTTGTCCTTATTTGTTTATAATAACAAGGTTTCCAGGGAGAAGATACTGCCTTTAGCTCAGGATTTAGCAGGGCAAATTACTTCAAGTGAGAAGAAGTTTCCTGGAGGTGAATGTAAAAGAAGTGTTCCTGCCTGCCTGTAGCATTTGGATATACCTAATAACGATGGGAAACACCCTGACCTTAAGGTAACCTTCCGCCCTCCTACCTTACCATCTGTCTCAAGACCTGCAAAAACTTTCACTGCTTCTCACCTACCAAAGTTGTCTCCCAGAAAGGGAAAAAGAAGAGTTATATAACAGTGTTTTCCTCCAAAACTGTGTTGTGGAATTCAACCAAGACCCTGATTGTAGCTCCAGTAGAAGTCTAAAGCTGGCACAAATTGTTTTCCGAGGTCCCTTTTTCTGTGTGTATAAAGGAAGTAAATGAACCAATAGTTTAGTAGGTGGGGTAGAATATTCCTAAATAGCAGCAAAGGAGAATGGTTCTTGGGAAGAGCCACAACCACCAATTCACTTGTTAGTGAGCTGTCCCTCTCCATCAGGGGATACAATTTCTTTGTCAGAAATCACCAGTGGAGAGCTTGGAGGAGAGGAAATGCACTGTGATACAGAAATGGAACCTGTTTCAGATATGATACCTTCCTGCTCAACATTAATGAACTGCAGCAGTTGTATGTAAGGTTTGTGACTTGTTACATATGCTTAGCTTGTCAAAAGTTTCTCAGGGCATTAAGGGCAGGCAGTGTCATTTGTGCAACAGGCAAAGCTCTCTGCCTGTGGATGTAACACTGACCTTACTTGAACTGATAAATAGCTGTCTTGTCCATGACCTTTAATAGCTGAAATGTGTACACCATCTACAGCCTTTTTCAGGTTTGCTTCAAAAGAGATCACTGGATAAAGCATATGTACGTATGTATGCAGTGCTCTATGTGATCTTTTCTGGCTTGTAACAGCACATCAAGAGAATTCCAGAGTTTAGGAGTAGCAGAGCAATCACTTTTCCATGTGCTCTTTCTTCCTCATGAAAGGCGTTCATTCATAGGGATGCATGGTGCAGCCAGCTGATCTTAAAGAAAAAAATAATAAAACACAACAGAATGTAATGTTGGGCTTTATCCTCTTATTGTAAAATAAGACTTGCCTTCTGTTTGTGTTCTCTGGTTTAATTTGAAAGAAGACAGAGACAATATTAAAATATAATGAGGGCAATTAATTTTGTGGTTCGCAGTGGCTCAGATTTAGAAAGGAAAAACCCACCTTAATCAGCACAGTACTTAAGGGCTCCCTGTAAGAAGGTTGTGCTTAACCTTCAGCAAACGCTTAAGGGCTGCCCTGAATAGTAATGGGTTTAAGCACATGCTTAAGTGTTTTCCTGAAGGAAGACCTAAGCATCTTCTCAAGTGTTAGATTACGGCTTCATTTACCTTATTCATAAATCCCAGCATCAGAGGCAAACTTTTCTTTCATCTCTTGGCAGATATCTGGGTGTATAGATTTTTCCACCTCCGTTTGCCCTGCTTTCCGTGGCTCTCTTGCTGCAATCTGATCAGCCCAGGCTGACCTTCAGGGGTGCTCCACATGGTTCGGGAGCCTGCCCGCATGGCTCCGATTGCACGATCAAAGTCCGTACCTTGCCTTTCATCTGCCGGCTCTCTGCCCTTCCCAGGGTTATTAATTTGAGGAACTCAAAGGCGCAACCCCTTTGTGCTGCGCCTGTTCCCCGGGAAGTAGGAATGGGAATTGGGTTGTCCAACGGCTTGGCTGTGGTCAGTTTTCCATGGTGGGAGATGGGATTGGAGCGGGTTAAATCTGTACCAGCTGGTTCTTGGTTGGCTGTCGGAAATGCAAGGAGAAAAAAAAAAAAAAA
>VWZP01004041.1:0-70550 GCA_013396995.1 Dicaeum eximium | reverse complement strand
AAAAAGAAGAAAGGGAAAAACAAAATAAAGAAGGCAGAAAATGGGAAGAAAAAAGGGGGGAGGGAAAGAGTAAATAGTGTGTAAAGGGATAAAAAAAAGTAAACGAGAAAGAGAGAAAAAAGAAAATGAAAATAGGGAAATAAAAAATGGAAAACGGAAAAGAGAAAAAAGGGCAAGAAGGGAAAAGAAGGAGAAAAGGGGAGAAAGAAAAAATATCACGGGGGAAAGGGAGAAAAAACAAAAAGATAAAAAAGAAGAGAAAGAAAAAGGAGGAAAAAACGGGGAGGGGGGGGAGAAGGGAAAGAAAAAAGGGGGAGAAGAGCCCCCCCAAGCGAGCGCACCGCACCCCAGGGCCGGCGGGAGCCCCGAGGCCGCCGCGGGGCCCGGCCTTGCGCGGGCCCGGCCTTGCGCGCCTCTTGCGTAAGCGGCCGCCCCGCCGCCCTCCCGGCGGTGCCGTTGCCATGGCGAGATAGCGGGGGAGGATTCCTGGGATCCGTAAGCCGGAGGAGAGGGACAGATTACGTCTTAACCCGTCACTCCGCGGCGCCTAACGTGATCTGGCAGGGTCGCCCAGGTGTCCCGGGGGGGTGACCCGGCGGGCGGCTCCGGGCTGTTGCGGGAATCGTTTTAAATAAAATAAAGCTGGGAGGGAGGGAGCGGGGCTGGCTCTCGGGGTAAGAGGATTAGATGCGTTCGCATGGGGGCCAGGATGAGAAAAATACTGCAAGGCTCGAGGGAGGTGGGTTTGAGGAATTGGCCTCGACGGAAACGGGAGGCATCCTTCTTTGTGAACATTCCTAGTGCCTGCTGAGAGCCACCTGGCAGGTGCTGGAAGGGGATTCTTTTAATCTTCATCTGCATATTTTATTATCGCATTTAGTTGTCAGCGTTTTAATCATAAGATGTGCACATAAACACACCCTGAGAATCTCTAAGCCGCGAGTCCAAGTACCAGCCCTGTGCTGATACCGAGCCTAGATAAAATCATTGACAGATGTCTTTTACGTGAATGGAAGGAATGACGGGAGAAGGCATCAGTGTCTGCTTGGGTAAGTTTCCTTTCCGCTATCTTTAATCATTATTGGTATTTTACACCGTCTCTTCCTCAGTGTCAGGATGGGAGCAGTCAACTCTGCTGGGGTCTTGTGCTTTTGGTCTTCTCACTACTTTTTGCCTCCTAGAATTCCTAGAAGCAGGTGGGAATTTATTGAACCCTTTTGCTGTGGTCTCTTCCTTGTCACTGCAAGGATGTCATTAGTGCGGGCAGAAACTTTATAAATTCTGATGTTGGATTTTAAGTTTGGAAAATATGATTTCTGGTCTAGAATTGAGTATGAAAAATACTGGTCTCCAAATTTACTGTGTTGTAAACATATTCTTATGAGAGCAGCCCCTACCTGTGTTAATAATAATATCCATTGCCAGAAAACAGATGTGTGTGGGGAAAAAGTCTTAAGTGAATTTCACATTCTTAAACAGTTTTACAACAGTGGAGTAAGAAATGTAAGAGAGAATACTACTGGGAAATGAGCTTGCGTTACACCCACAGAGCATATACTGTACATTAGTTATAACCCTGTTGTTTTTGTTGCCTGCAATTAATTGAGTAATTTCTTCCATGACTGAAACTGCAGGTTAAGCATGTTTGCTTTGAAAGCCAGTCTTGTGAATTGAGACGGCTTTTGCACTTACCATATATTAACAAGCTCTCGCAAAGTACATTTTGTGCGCTGTGGCTCTGAATTCCTGAAAGGTGTCAGTGGGGGTTAATTCACTGTTACATAAACAGCCAGTAACAGCTTCCGACTGTACTGGAATTGCTCTAAAATAGTTATTAGCTTCAAGGCCATTATGGAGGAAAAGGCATTGCACTTTTGCAGATACTATTTCTATGAAAAAACCAGAAATGGACTGCGAGAGCTCTGAAGCATTGAAGTGAGGACACTGCTGTATAAATAGGCAAAGCTGTAGTGCAGCTTTACCATTGGGTTTTACAACTCTAGCAGGGCCTTTACCTCCCAGTTATACTTGAAAACCAACAAAATCTCAACCAAACCAGTTTTCCAGAAGCTGAGCATTTATTGTATGAAGACATTTCAGTAGAGCATCATTGCTTTAGTTAGCTAAACCTGCTGCTACCTGTGGGCACGCATGCTGATATTCTAAAAGATTAGAAGTCAGAGCTGGCATCAAAAGCCAGATCTTAGAGCTGTACTGAACTGTGGGAGCACAGGGGCATCACAGGGAGCCAGAAGGTGGGGTTTATTGCAGCAGGGTTATGCAGCAGTTCAGCTCCTTCCAGGTGGTGCCAGGAAGGAGCTGAGAATCAGTGTCTGAGCTCCCTGCCTAGGAAGCAGGGGTGCCTGGAGGGTGGAAGATATGCCTGCAGCCATTTCTGGTGTCTTCTGGTTTTGACACTTCCCATGGGGAATTTGCTAGATAGTTTTGTTGCTGGAGTGTTTATTTAGCAAAGCAGGCCTGGTACCTGTTGAAGCAGCCTGCAAAATTTGCTCTGTGCTCTCTGGGCATGACCAATTGTTGTTTGCTTAGAGAACTGGAAGTGTTTGGATATGAGAACTTGCATTTAGACATCTTTGGTTGCCCCCAAACTAGCTTACACCTTGACTTTTCAGGAATTGGATACTGCTTCTGCTGCATTTTTAGAAGTAAAAGAGCACAGGAAGGGGTTTTATGCATAATTCAGCTGTTTTTTGCATATGACTTCATACTGACAGCTACTTTCCAAGAGATAAAGTAACTTTATGTTTTGGTTGTTTCAGCTATAGGATTTGACTCCTGTTTATTTTAAATGCAGTGTTGTTCTGCATCACCAGCAGTTATTTATTTAGGTGTCTGAGGGAAATACATGACTTGGCATTAGCCTTTCTTTTCCTCCCATCTCCCCGACCCCAAAGTAGTTCAGCCTGAAATTTGATAAGTTAATCACAGTTACCTTGGCAAAATTATAAATAAATTAAGATGGATGAAGCCTGGCCATAAAATTATTTTGGATAGGCTGAGCAGATGCAGCTAAGAGCATTAATCGCTGCTACTTTCACTGTTACCTTTGACAGTGTAGGGTTTCCTCCCTACACAGTAAGTAATTCCTCCTGGAAGGAAGGGAAACATGCCATGTCATCTGTTTCACTTCTGAAGCCTTTCTGAAATTCCCTGGATTTATGACTTGAGTTAATCAATGTTGTGTAGGTAAATCTTTCAGATATTTTCACTTCCCTGATATGGAACTAGTCTATCTCTATATCTGTATTTTGGTATATGTATGCTTGTCACAGGGAATTACATGTTTTTGCACTGTTTAAAAATGGCAGACCCTTACTACAGTCAATATAGTTTTAATGGAATTAATGACATTTTAAATTGAGAAGAATTTCTCCTCATTTGTCTGTTATGGACCATAACTTCATTACAACCCCAGCAGCACTGATGGCCCTGGAGATGATAGATGACAGGACACTGCACATACTGGAGGATCAGCTGTTAATGTTGCTTCATCTAGTCCTGCTTATGTTGTGAAAACACATTTAGGAGGTGCCTAGAGCTCAACCATGGAATTTATTTAGAGGGAGATTTCAGAAGAACACCAAGCATAAATCTTCCTATATTTGCAACTTTTTTTTTTATATTAAATCTGATGGTGCACATTTTTGTAGTATATTTACCAAAAGTGATCCTAAACATTTGCAAGTTGTCTTTCATCCAGAAAATGGGTAGTATAGCAAGATTGAGAAGCAGGGATAAGGCTTTTGAATCTTAATGAAGCTAGCTCAGCCAGAGGGGAAGTGTCAGGTGGGAGGCAGAGCTGTCTTTAAAGAACCACATGGGTTTCTTTTGGTGTGGTCTAAGTGTCCATTTCAGACCCTCTACAGCTCTACCATACTGTTTTGGTCTTTACTTGTTTGGGTTTTATATATTACAAAGTATATGGTAAACCACTTCATACTGAACACAGTATTCATTCTGGTTGAACATCCATGCCTTATTATGTGTCTTTATCATCATTGCAAGATAAGTATCAGGGCTTTATGACTTAATAATGAGTTTTATCTTTAAAGATCATTTTCTAACAGATTGAATTGGGTTGTTACCTCACCTAGGAGTTATGAGTGTGATTGTCGGGAGCACCTGAGAGTTGAGTTAGATGAATGCTGTTTTCATTGGCAGGAGATTACCAGTTTCTGTGGGAAAATGAATTAGTTAAAACCCATCACAAAGGCCTTTTGAAAATTCTCAACTGTGTTATGAAGATTGTTGATTTTGAAATTAATTACTACAAGTTGGAAGAGGAGGCTACTTTCTAAGTGCCCCAAGTTTGCATTGCCTGTATAATAATGGGTTTACACTGTTTTTAGGAGACACATACAAAAGCCAGTTGTGTTTTTGCAAAAGGGTTTTAGCAGTAGCTTTGTGTGGGCCCACTCTGAGACAATCTAGTAGGGTCTGATTTTCAGAAAGCCCCTTGCTGAAAACCAGGCTGATTTAAGAGAGCTGTGGTTCAGCACTTTGATTCATTAGCTGTTTTGGAAGTCTCTGGTCTCACTAGTTAGTATTACCTGTCAGAATGTGTAAGGGAGGGAGGAGTTTGTGGCCACTCTTGGATGCAGTAATAATGCATGATGAGACACTGGAGCAGGCTGCCCAGAGAAGCTGTGGATGACCCATCCCTGGAAGGGTTCAAGTCAGGTGGGATGAGACTTCAAGCAGCCTGGTCTAGTGGAAGGTGTCCCTGCCCATTGCAGGGGCGTTGGAACTAGGTGATCTGTAAGGTCCCTTCCAACCCCAAACATTCCATGATTCTATAAAATAGCAAAAAAATCTGCCTTTAAATTTTTGTGTCTCATTGGAAAGGGCACTGGTAAATGAGAAGATATGCTCAGGAAGGCAGGCAAGGGGTTAACTCTAGAGTATCTCTATGTAAGCAGTTGGCAATAAAGTACCTAAATATGTCTGTAAGACTTCATGTGTGGAGCCACTTTGTTTCTTAGGAATATAATTATCTTTCCAGTAAATTCTTGGAGCGTGGAAATCTTGTTTTATGGACTGGAACTATAAAATACATAGGAAGGTTATGTTGGGCGTTGGTTCCAAACTTGCATATCCCATGACAAGTTCCTAAACCCAGAGACCAGACTTCCCCTCACTAGGAAATTCCCTCACCTCTCCATCATCATCCCACACATTCTCTTCAGCCTTCCCATCACTGAGCTGTGTGGTCAAAAACAAGAATCCCCTTCCCTTTCCCCTCTTGCCTTAAAAGAAGGAATTTTGAGCTTCTGGTAGGTGCCTTGCTGCCTGCTGTTTTTACTGCTCTGTGCCTGGACATTTTCCAAGGCAGTCAGTCCTGACTTTCATCTACACCCTGGGATTCCACAGGTGCGATGGAGAAGTGAACCTTTGTGTGAGATTTGGCTGGTTTGCAGTCTCTTGCCACAGGGGAATGGAAGTAATAACAAGGGAGTTCCCACAGATAGGTGGATGTTGTAGGGTTGTGCCAGGAAGTTTTGGTTTCCTAATAAAATTGAAAGACCAATTTCTGCTTCTCTTAAAATCGTTGGGAACTTTATGGTCAGTCTGAGCATTCTGAATTTTGGTGAAGAGTCAAATGCTCACCTGAGGCTGGAGCGTGGGGTTGGGGAAGACATTTCAGCTTCATCTAATTTATTCTGTGTGAGATACTCACCTGTGTGTGCCTGCATATTGCTGCAGGGGACAGGTGGATATGTAACAGAGAAAAAGTCCTGCATTTCAACATCCATAAATGTCACTTTACAATGGCTACGATGTTGTTAGTGCAAGAAGCAAAACATATCCCTATTGAAATTGCTTAAAGCAGGTGTATTTTCAGAAGGAGTCCCCTGAAGAGTAGTAAACTTGTTCACATATTGGAATAAGCAATAGATATTAAATCCACTCCGAATAAGTGCGTGCCAAGCCATTCATTTTGGGTTTGTCAGATGACCTTCAGAGTAGATTTGTACTGTACTCAAACATCTACAATTAAAGCTCCCTGAAATTTGATTCGTAGGACAGTGTTGACATTATTTTTAGAAGAGTGACTTTGTTTTCTTTTATAGCTTGTATTTAATGGGAGAAAAACAACAAAACCTAAAATGTTAGAAAACTCAAAACTTGTTATATTTCTGTAGTTTTTCAGTTTTTCTGAAATTATGTGCATTAAATGAGGGATTAATTGTTTTGAATTTTACAGACTTTTTACTGAATTTGGATTTTCAAAGTCTGCATGGCTTCTAGTTTAAATTATTAAAAGACTTGAAAGAAAGCTTTGGACAAATGTTTTTTGAGGGTTTTTTTTGTTGTTGTTGTGGGTTTTTTTGGGAAAGATTAAACTGTTCATTCTAGAAAATATTTTGTAGTGTAAAACTTGCTGAAGCTCATCCCTTCCACAAATACCTTAGATTTTGGTAGTGATTTTTTTGTCAGATTCCCTCTGGTAGCATCTTTCTGTGATCTCCATGGGACCTTACACTTTCAGGGAAAGATAGGTGTCAGCCACCATATACTACAGCCAAATGATGTGTCCTCTGGTAATATTAGAACAGGAGAAATGGCCAGTACATCATTAAAGAAAATTGAATTTTGGACTTCAAAATGCTGGAATATCTTAATAAGAGTACCAGTATTGACTCTGGATTTAGGAAGTCTCCATGTGCTTTAACAGTGCGTTTCCCAACCATGATGTGTTTCAATTTATTTTGCTCTGATTTTATGGCTATACATTACTTGCTTTGGGGATAAATGTGAGGATAATGTGCCATATAATGCATTTTAGTCTCCAGTTGACATTTATTGTCAACCTGTTTTCTTAAAACCTAGTTCTTATAGAGGGAACTTAAGATGAGAGCGTATGGATTGATATGTTTGATCTGCTTCTTGTTATGCAGGATTTGCAGTATAATACTTAAAGCCCCTTCAATAATACAGCACAGAATTTCTTATTGGCCCGTACAAGGTATTCCCAAAATGTGTTTGCTGGTGTGGTTTAGTGCAGCCTTCAGGTTTTCCTTGGCATTATGCCTTGAGGAAGCTTTACCGCATTGTTTGTTTTCAAATTTTACTTCTTAAATATAAATTAGATGTGATACAAAGCAAAAATTTTTAGATTAACATGGCCAACCATCTCAAATCTGAGCTAGAAATGAAATATTACAAATAAAATTTTGGTTTGCTCTAAGCCTCGTTGATCTGTATGAGACAGAAGGTATCATTTCCTGCTGTGTATCTTCAGCAATCAGCAGTGTAACAGCAGACTGATTGGTTATTTAGTTTTTATTTTCTCTCCCATAGATCTTATGTCAACAGCACTCAAGCAGAGTGTAGCATGGTTATTTTTACTGTATCTTTATTGGTTGCACAGATTAAAACATGAGCAGTTTTATGGAGGTTGCCTTTTTGCATCCTGACAACTTCATCTTTGTCCTTGTCTCTGTTAAAACATTTAATTTCTCTCAGACAGCTTAACCTTTTTCTTCTACTTCAGATAATGACAACGACAAATATTTGTCAACATCCTTTCAACCTGATGCATTCACGGCTCCGTCGGTATCTTGGGGATCTGGAAAAATGTTTCTGACCCTTCCTGTAGCCGAGGTGGTGGCCAGATGTGGGAATGCACATCTTGCTTCCATCTCTGCAGCAGTTCTGGTGGTGATGTGCAGCTGCCCAGGCATCACCACCAGCCCTGAGGGCCACCTGGGGAGCCTCGGGTTGCTGTGGGAGCATGGCAAAGGGCAGGCTGCAGGTTGGGTATGCTTCACATCTTCCTTTCTGCTAAGGTATTGTTCCAGACCTCTGATCTGTCATCAGGTGTAACGTAGCAACAAAACAAGCAAATCCTACAGTACCTCCAAACCCAGCCTAGTTGCGGAGTTCTAGCATTTTGCTTTGGATAAAATGATTAAAAATAGGGTTTGGGAGAAAGAATGAGCATCACCTGACAGACACAGCGGCTTTGTCAGGATGTGTAGGGTCTTGAGCAGAGATACGGGTTTTGGGAATCTGCAATGCTTGTGAAATAAAAACAGTGTTTTTCAAGAGTATGGATAAGTTAAACTTCTTGAGAGAAAGAAATGGACTAAGTATTTTTTTTCCCTTTTATATGTGTTGGGCACTCTGCTCAGTAAATATGGTCCTAATCCTGCACTAGCAGACTGTGATATGAACTTGCCCATGACAGTGACTTGCCCATGTCTCCTTCAGTCCTGTGTGATTCGAAACCTACGTGTGTGATTAAAATCTTACATCAGCATTGGAATGATTTGGATTCCTTCATGCTTTCAGCTATGCAGACTGTCAGTAAAAAAGGCCTATTTCTACCAACGTGGGACCAGAGATTTCTGTCACACTCTGCCTGGCACAGACCTAGTGATGATGGATGTGACTGGTACCTACACAGAATGTTCCTAATGTGTCTTTTCCTGAATGTGTGCCCAAAGGGAAGCTTTCCATGGTTTTTGAATGGCCTTTAGCTGAAGACTTGTTCAGGAGGCAGAAGGTATTTTGAGGAAACTGTGGTGGGTAGGAATCGTGGTAATAAGGCTCTTGTGGTCTATGCAGTGCTGCCTGATAGATCTGTATTTGATTTCACTGATGGCCTTTCAAATGCAGAGTTAGATTTTTCTACATGTTATTGCAGCTGAACAATTGCAGAAATCTCCCCACAGAAGGCCTCATTGCCTTTTCCTGGGCAAATACTCCCTTATTTGTTCATACCATGCTCTTTCTCTTTCAAAATGAGTTGTTTAATTTAGGAAGAGCACAGTCAAGCATTTTGTGCTGTGAGATGGCAGAAGGGATGTTTGTTCCTGGTGGTGGGGCTTGCTGGCGTAGGTGTCTTCTGTGGCTTTGGAAGGAGTGTTCAGCAGATACTTGATGACCTTCTGTAGGAGGGAAATAGGTGCACAGGTGAAAATGGAGGAGGTTCTTGTGAATGTCGGGGTCTCTTGCAAGTCTGGAGCTCAGCCTACGTTTCAGTACACAGGGAGAGAGCTGTGCTGCCAAGAAATTAATGTCTCTTTTGCTGGGATAGTGAGGGTCTCGGTGCACCACATTCAGAGCACTTCTACGGCTTTGCTTACAGACTTAGGATTGAAAAAAACAAGTGTTCCAGCTGGAAAGAAACTGATTTTTCTTTAAAAAAAAAAAGCCTTGGAGTTCTTTGGGTGTGTTGGGTAATTGTGTACTCAAGAAACGCACTTACATAAGTGAAGACACTCCTGTAACCCTCGCCTGCCAGGAAGGCAGGCGCTGCAGAAAATCCACTCATCGCAGAGGAACTCCAGAAGGTGCAAAAGGGGAGGAGAACCTTTGTTCTTTGTGCTGTATTTATTCACAAAGAGAAGTTGTCTTTGGCATGTGTACTTGGCACCAGAGGATTCCCGTTTTCTATCCTGCGGAGCTGCTTTTTCTGGTCGGTGTTGCGGGTAGGTTTCCTTTCCTAACACGGAAGGGGAGAGGTGGGTATTTTCCGTAGTTCCTCACAAGGCTTCGTCCCCGTTGGTGGAAAGAGCCCAGCAAAGCACCTTCTGGAGGCAGGGTAGGAGTCAGAAGCAAAGGCCTGAGCAGCAGCTCTGGTGGTTTCCATTCCAGTGCTGTTTGATGAGGGAGGAGAAAGATTCAAGAGGATGCAGAGGTGGCATGCAGCAGGGCACAGTGTGCAGGATATCAGTGTGGGTTCCCTAGTTCAGTCAGGAAAGCCCACACGGATGGGGAGGGACTTTACGCAAGGACATTAGTGACAGGACAAGGGGTAATGACTTTAAACTGAAAGAGGGTGGATTTAGATTAGATATAAAGAAGAAATTCTTTACGGTGAGGATGGTGAGACACTGGAACAGGTTACCCAGAGAGGTGTTAGGTGCCCCATCTCTGGAAACAGTCAAAGTCAGGTTGGAGGGAACTCTGAGCAAGCTGATCTCATTAAGATGTCTCTGCTCATTGCAGGGGATTGGATTAGATGACCTCTGAAGGTCCCTTCTAACCCAAACTATTTTATGATTCTGGCACGTGCTCAGTAAATATGGTCCTAATCCTTCACTAGCGGACTGTGATGTGAACAGCAGTGATTTCCAGATCTGCCTCTCATGCTTAACAGTGTGCTTTTATGGAAGTTCTAAAACAAGGACACTTTCTGGGCAAAACTAGGCTATACTGTATTTACCAGAGCACATTTTCCATTAATGTAGTTTATAAAATGTACAAACAGGCCTCAGTGTTTGCTTACATTGCTTACGGTACAAATGTCAAATTTAAATGCATGTGAAACTTTATTTCATATGTTTATTTCAAATGTAATTTGATTTTACTGTGAAAACATTTCAGGAGTTAAGTTTGAGACGTGTGGCAGAACAGCAAAGATATTTAATACTTAGCTTAATTTAGAAAAATGACCTTTCGGAGGAAAAAACGTGCTTGTCAAAAATATACTGATGAATTAATTTTTTGTGATGCCAGTGTGATAGCTGACTTTTGAGAGCAACCTTATAGATAATGAGTTTTATTTTTATCTTAGATCTGTCTGATTGTAGTGCCTCTCACAAATCAAGTCACTTTACTGACTTCTATGGCTATAAATACATGGCAGAATTTGGAAGCAAAAAAGAGCAACCAGAAAAAAACCCCAAACAAAACCAAAAAATCCAACCCCAACAAAATTAAACCAAATCAGGACAATGCAAATCTGACTGACCAGTGTGGACAGATACTTGGGATTTTAAATGACATTGCAGTTGTAAGATCAGTATCCCCTTTCACCACCACCACCTCCCCACTCCCTATCCATAAACCATCCTTGCAATACTATCTTGAAGTACCAGCATTGTAATCAGTTTTTAAATGTCCCCAATAGAAATGTTGTAGCAATGCTGTCTTAGAAAATACTTTGTTTCCAGAGACTGGAAACTTTGTTTCCAGAGACATGTCAATGACTTTTATTTTGTAAAAATCTGCAAGGAATTTGAAAGCAATTTTAGTACTTCTTGTAGGTTTCTGACTGCTTAAATTGATTTATGTTTAGAACCTAATCTTGCTCACTTTGACAAAGCTGGCAGCTTCAGTGGGTTTATTTGTGCAGATAGAGTGAGAAAGATTCAGCTTTTGATATAAATACTTTAGCTTTCTGGTTTCTGAGAACTATTTTCTTACAGTTAATTATGCATTCTTAAAAATGTGTACATTCATAGGCATATGTAGAGGGAGACATGGCAGCTTAGTTTGCAAAATATTGGGCTTCGTTTTGCCTATCAATGTTTTTAATTTTAGTCAGAAAAATCTCCAAAATGTTAAGACAGATCAAGACTTAGAAGTCATGTCACATGTAGCATCGTAAAGTGTATAAGCATAGCTATTACTGGAACATCATGTTTCAAAACATTGTTTTAAATGTTTTCGCTGGGTTGGTTCAAAGTGGTCCTTTGAGGTTCATTTGGGGAGGGACAGATGTCAAAACAGGAGGTTTGTGTTCCTTGTGGGCCATGGGCGGCTCTCAGGTGGCAGGGAGAGTGTGGGAGATGACTCAGCATGGATGGGCCTGGGAATGGGTTTGTGAAAGCTAAAATGTTGCAAAACAAAAATTCCTTTCCATGCTTGAATTACATTAGTTGAGATGGTTTGAAATAAAGCTGTGCCAGCTTGAAACAGCTTACAAGTTTAAAAGTCTGTATTGTTTAAAAGAAGTACTGAAGTGTCAGTGATCAGGTGTGCTTCTGACTAGAAATGAAGTGTTTGTATCAGCAAACAAGAGAATGTGAAACCATCAATCTAAAAGTTTGCAATTTGGGTGAGATGCAACCATAAAAATGCGTGGTAAAACCACATGGGTTTACCTTAATCATTAAATTTTAGCAGTATTTTCATTTTCTTGTGTAGAAATGTCATCTTAGTTATTTGGGTTGAGTATCAAGTTTGCTGAAAATACCTTTAGCTGCAAGCTGCTGTTGAAAATAGAAACCTTCCTCTTGCTGTTTGATCACTGTGGTTGTGATGGAGATGGTGAGTAGCAGTCACTGTCGTGTTTTGGTGGTTACACTGAGGTCATTTCCCAGCTAGGCCTGACTGAGCAGTTTTGGTAATGTTGTAAGTATACTCCAAACTTACTGTAGTTCTGTGGTGCTCTCCTTTTGGGTGGTAGTTTCTTAGAATAGCTTTAGTTATTGTTGGAACAGTGGCAAGTTTAAAGGGTATTGCATGCATGTAATGGTTATTTCATCTCAAGCAAAACAAAGGATGTCAGTTTCTAAAGCAACCAGAATTGTTTTTAACTCTTTCCTCAGTTCTTTAAAACCAATTCAGAGTGATTCATCAGGATCCTGTCTCAAAGTGGCTCCTGCAAAGTGTTTCTGAGGGAGAATAACAAGGAGTTCAGTGGGCAATTTTGCAAGAACCAGCTGTGGACCATGGTATTTTGTTTTGTGGATTTTTTAATGTTTAGGCAGTGCAGTTAGTAGCTGGGTGGTGTTCTGAAAGTCACATTTGATCTTCATCGAGAGCGTTGTCTGTTTGCCCTTCCTAAGGTGTGTTCTTCCTAGTGAATAAGGTGCTGAGATTCCCCAGTACACAGCTTCAGTATTCCAGGACATGAGTATTCCATGAATCCAGGAGCTCGTATCTCATTGTGTTTAAAAGTGTTTCTCAAACAGAATTGATCAATGAATTCATTTGCAGTGGGAAAGCTAAATCTCAAACACATATATTTAAATGTCTGCCTGAAAGGAGTGCGGAAATGGGAGCTGAGATAAATTGATAACACAAAATCGGTGAGAAGTTCAGCTCCTAAGACCTACAACTTGACATAAGAAGTAAGAATTACAAAGCTTCAGTTTGGTCTTCTTTTCCACTAATGCTCAGTTTGACCTTTCCTGTATCATTTATTGTTTAATATAGCCTTATTTCAAATATTCCTCACCTCTCTGTAAATTAAATTGCTGTACACTTTCAGACTCTTCTCACTGGGAATCATCTGCAGGCTAGTAAGTATTTGTATTGCTTTTTGCACTTTTTTTTATTTCTGATATAGTTGTATTGTCTGTATTTTTTCTGAAGCAGCCTAGTATTTTATCTGCAAAGATTGACCCTTCCTACAAAGTATTAAAAAATAAACCAGCAAAGTGCCCAGGAATGAACTTTATGTGCTATGTGGTTATTTTCAGAGAGTCATCAAGACCTGCAGGTCAGTTCTTCAGCACCACAGACCAAAAGGTCATAAATCGAATGTTATGAGTAGTTTAAAAAGATACAGAGATTTGACCTATTTCATTCTTCATGTATTTCAGTGTTTTGATTGTGGCTTTTTACCTTAGCATTCTTGTTGTAACACAGCATTCCAGGTACAAACACTTTCCCATAGTCCAAAATTTAGGCTGCTAATGTGCTGGTTGGGTTGCATTCCTCCAGCTGTCCTGTGAGGAGGTGACTCGCAAGGTACCACATCACAGCCTGTAGTTCAGCTGGGAATTAAGCCAGGAAATTAAACTATTTGCATCCTCAAAACTATATCTTAATATCATTTAATAATTTTTAAACTCAGTCTGTTTTTCCATATTTAAATTCTAATTTTTCCAGGGGTATTTAATGAGTGTCACTGGGTTTGTCCCTGCTTTTGTGCTAAATTTGGAGTGATAATTTCCAAATCTTTTGTTTACTGTAGCACGTGAGGTAATGAAATTAGAGCCACTGAAACCTTAAAGATCATCTACTAGGAGTGTGAAAATTTTATCTAGTTGGTAATTGGTAATTAAGGTTGGATTCTGTTACTGAATCTTGGCTTGAGTTGTTAGTCAATACTGGTTGAGGATTCAATTTAAATAAAGCATAATTTCTGGAAGCTCTTAAAAATAAAACTGTCTCAATTCAATATGGTTGGAAGTAATTACTAAAATGGTTAAATGAAAACTGAAGTATTTAAACATCCAAACAATAAACTTGATATGAACAGAAAGGGTGTGGGATGTGTTGTTGACTTTTGGATGTGGTTGGTTGATTTATTCTTTTATTTCTTTCTCTGAAAGTATTCTTTGCTTAAAATTTATTCTACAGCATGAAGCCAAAAGCCAAATACTTGACAATCTATGAGAAATTGGTTAGTCTTGTCTCAGGATTAACCTGAGATTATTAAATTTGTATTCATGAATTGTAGCTACAGAAAATAAGAAGCTGTACAGAAAGACTGCCAAAGAGATGAAAGCATCAGGTCATCTGCTGCAAGAGTATTTATTTTAATTAAATTCAGTCACTGGTAAAATATTGTCCAGTGTTTTGTTAAAAAGGGAAATTGGAAATCATGTGTTTAGTATTTTTCTTCTTGCTGTGATTTCTCCTAAGTAGATTCCTCAAAATATGAACTGATCTATCATTTTCTCAGGAAAAAAGAAGCGAAAGAAGCAAATCATTTCAGTGCATCATTTCTACAGTCTAGCCACTTTTTATATGCCTTGTATTGTACTTCATAATTTTTTCTTCTTTTTTTCCCTGTGCCGTACTTTATGCTGCCTTTGTTCTCATGTGTCCTTTCCTTCTCTCATCAGTTTCTACATGGAGCAAACTATTTCTGTTTTTGAGAACCATAAAGAAAGAGAGGAAAATGAGGTCTCCTTCAAGTCAGAGCCATCAGAAGCCTTTGACCTACTGTAGTTCACGTGGGCAATAACAGATCTGTGCATTTGGTGGATGCCCACGACCCACAGCCCTAAATATCAGCACCAGGTGAATCTGGTGGCAGTAGGTGAGAGGAACTTGCTCTTGCTGATGTGATTCTTGGCTGAGGAGGGGTTGGCAGGAGAGAAAACCTGAGAGAGGCTGAGGAGCACCAATCCCAGCCTTTCTCCTGTTTCTTCTGCACTAGAAAATCCAGTCACTCCAGCAGTTCTGTGTGATGATTTGTAACAACAAACAAAGTGAATTTGGAGAAGATAAAAGAGGAGAAGAGTAAGTCTTAGGGAAGCAACATTTGTTCCTTGGCAGGCCATCACTCTGATTTCTTAGCTTGGTTGAAGTGTTCAAGGTGTAAGCTTCAGTGAGAAGTTGGCCAAGCCTTTTCCTTCAACACAGCTCCAGATGCTCTGGTCCAGGAGACTCAGTGGTTTACTAGTCACTGTGAACCTCCTCAGAGAAGAGAAATCAGAGAGCAAGGGAGGTCATCCACTTGGCCTTGTTCTCTTGTCTCTCTTATCCTCCTTCCTTCCTTCTGCATGTGAAGCTTCCAGTGTTGCTTTTCTTCCTGTTAACCATGCACAATTTTTGTCTCAGTCTTTCTCTGCCAGGAAACATGGAAGCTTCAAGCAGGAATTTATTTTAGCTGAGCTGTTGAAAAAAAAAAAAGAGAGAGAAAAATACTTCTGCAAATAGGTGCAACATTTAAAACTGAAAGAAACAGGTTAGAGTATATATAGGGGTAGGGAGGGCATGTCCTTTAAAATCTGAATAATTCAGGAAATTTGGGGTTGTTTCTTAAATCATTAATTTTAGTGCTACCAAGAAAATATCCGAACAAACTTATTAAAAACAAAACCACAAAGCAGTTTCAGGACATTTTACTGGGTTTTCATTTTCATTGTTTTAGTCAAGTGTCACATTCTGATAATCTCTTCTCCCACCCACCAAATTTTCCAGAAGTCATTGTTCCAACAAAACAAAAAAAAAATCTTACTGTTAATTAGTTAATAAAGTTGGATGTAGTTCTTTCTACTCTGTTGTGGCACAGGGTCGACTAATGTAAAATCTTTATGTTAAAGGCCAAAAAAAAAATTCTTTGAGGACTTGAAACCCTTGGATGTTCACTTCGGCACATGGTTGTTGAAGTAAGCTCCCTCCAGGTTGAATTGTTCACTTCCAAATGCAGGATCAGGATGGTGTGTGCGGCACCTTGCTGTGGCTTTCTCCCACACGTTCCTCACCACCCCCTCATCTTCAATCAGACAGCACAAAATTGAGCGTGAACTCTAAATAAAACAGAAAAAACACTTGGGTGCTGTTCACATTGCAAAGTGCCATCATTTCGTAGGTGTTTCAGAAGTAGCTCATTAATTATCTTCCTAAGCTTGCAAGTACAGAAAGAAAATTTCACCACTTAGCCTAGAAGAAGAAGGGAAGAGGGCTGTGTTTTGGATTGGTGTAGATTTTACTTGTTGGGGTTTTTTTAAAAGAATTTATAGTAGTTTGCTGCTCCATAGCATTAGGAACTGTACTTCTTGTGGGATGAGGTGAATGTGAATCAATCTATAAAATTTCTTCTTCATCTTTCAAAACTCTTCATAGCATATTAATAATACACTTAACTATTTGCATACTGCTGTATTTGTTTTCTATTACTTATTTACTGAACAAAACCTTCTCAGCTAGTTGTGATAACTAGGGGTTTTTGTATAAAAGTCAGTGAGCTAAATTTGCAGTGTCAGTATTCCAGGATATTTTTTTCAAGAGCTGATTTCTTATCCAAGGGTATCTTGGAGATAATAAAAAAAGGAATGCCAGATACTTCAGCCTCCTTTCTTTTATTTCCTGGGAGAGAATGTATTATCTTTCTTGGACAGGGAGAGAAACAGCATTTCAGGGTTTTTTCTTCAGATTTGATGCTGATTACCATCTAGGGCAAATATTTTAAAAACTCCCAGCCCTCCTCTAACAGAGAGAAAGAAAAACAATTTTGGTTGGGACTCTGCTTTGGAGGATTGATTAAAGATTTCACTATTTTATTCCCTTTCTGTATAAATTCAGTTCTTTGTCTCTGCTCGCTTTCATTGGGTTTGTATGATCTGAGCGATTTGACTTCTTGCAGTGGTCAGGGACAAGAGCAATGCTGTCCATATGGGTGAGCCAGGGTGGGCAGGGTGCTTTTGGGTGGGACCAGGAGCAAGGAGGCTGCAGCTGTGGTGGCCCTGGGGCCAGCCTCCCCTCTTGGCTCCTGGGGCCAGCTGGAGCAGGCATGGAGGAGGAGGAGGAGAGACAGAGCTGGCTGTGCTGGAGACAGGTTTTAACAAGTACTTTGGGACCAGCACAATCCTGCCCCAAGCAGATACCTTCTTGGAGAAGAGAAGCAGAGGGGAGCTTGAAAAAGGCTCGTGTGGTTTGTAGGGTAACCAGGCTGGTGCATAAAGCTGAGCACAGCCTCAGCAGGCTGGTGTGTGGTTGTGACCAGGAATTATCCCTTCATAATAACGTGAACTGTCCTTTCAGTACCAAACATCTGCCTGGCACGCCTGATTTCCTCACTGAAAGCCTGCTGATTGTTCCCCTCCTTCCCCAAGTCATTCCTTGGGGTGTGTTGGATGATGTAGGGTAATCACCACACAGCTAACTTGCTCTGCTTAGGGTCAGCCTAAACCCAGGTAGGGCATGATCAGTTTCTGGAGAGATAGTTTATCTTCACTCCTGCCATCTTTGTCTGGAATAGCACATGGGTTGGAAAAGATCCAAGTGCTTACTGGGATACTCTAGACCTGGTTTTTGACTCAGGTCTTGAAGGAGGATGGGAGCAGAAAGAGGAAAACAGTAAAATGAGTCACTGAAATGAGGTATTGGCTTAATACGTATATTTATCACCACCAATTTATAATTTGCCCAGAGAAAAGATCATGAACTCCATAGGGCTGTTTGGTTTGTAAGCCTCTTAAAGCGGCTAAGCCCTTGTCCATGGCTGCAGCACACTGTTAACATGAAAAATGTCATATCTTTGTGCCTTTGCTAAAGTTTTGTGTTTCAGGTACACCTAGTTCTACATCCGCTTGTATTGACTATCTTTTCAAAGGTGTTTTTCATTTTATAAATCTGGTTTCTGATGTTTTTTCACTTTAAAGCTTCAGCTAGTAACATTTCATTTGGCATATAAAATTCAGGGCAAAAGTAGAAAATTACTATAGAAAAATAAGCTTACAAAGTCTGTAGAGGAAGGTCTAGTATAGCAAGTGAATTGTAGATTTTTAGGTTTTTTGATGCCATCATGACGGTTCATATGTTAGACTGACATTAAGACTTAGTAAATTCTTGGAAAAACACGTAAGCAAAAACTGAGATACCTTAGTCAAGTTAATGAAAAACTTTGACTTTGCGTTTAATGTTTAGTCATGCTAAAAGAGTGATTTTGAATTTGAAGGGGTGATTTTGCAGCCCTGTTGGAAGGGAATTTACTGAGTAGCATAAAAAGGCAGCTGCCCTTCAGTATGGAAAAGCCCCAAGCTGTGTGTAAGAGTTGGTCCAGTTATTGTGTGAAGATGCTCCAGCACAGGCAGGAGCTGGTGAGGAAGGAGGGGGCAAGGTGGCTGGAGGTGGTGACCCAGAGGCGCTTTGTACTTTGGGCTCTACATGGTGAAGGGATGACAGTGTTTGGGCAGGCTAGATTTTAAAGACAGATTAGAAATAAGGGCAAGGTTTTAAAGAAGGCGCAGTATCTAGTGAACTCCCCCAACATACCCCAGCAGAAAAATCCCTTGTGTGTAAATTTACTGAGAGGCTGATATTTACACATTTTGCAGTCAATACCTGCTCCTTAGCAGACAAACACTGCCTGCTGTTTTACAGTTAATAGAAATGTGCCACTGTCGATTCCCATCCACTTGAGTGATCCGGGAGAAGAGCAGGAATAGTGAAGTGACAGTGTTGCTGATTTGATGGAAGTTATCAAGGGAGGTGAAGATGAAGATGCAAATGAAATTGCAAAGGATTTCAAAATGGCATTAGGTTGCTGTGCAACCAAATTGCAAAAATGACAAATGAAATTCAGTGCAGATAAATGTGAAGTGATGTCCATAGGAAAATTATTTAAACTTTTCATTTAAATTGAGTTGCTTGTTAACACTTGGGCATGAGATCTGGGGGTCATGTATTTGTGTGGCAAAGTCAACTGTATACTTGCTAGCTGTCAAAAAGCAGATAAAGCATTAGGAATATTTATGGCAGTAGTACAGAAAAACACATCTGTCACGGTAGCATCTGTGGTGTGCCTGCCTCTCTTAACATTGGGATCGATTCTGACATCTTCCTTCTAATTGTCTTTCCCTTCTTCACTTCCACCATCAAGGAGGATAAAAAAGCACTTCAAAAGCTGCCAGAGGTCATAAGTCTACTGAACATCTTTTGTGTAAGGAATGACTTAAGGAGATGAGGCCGTTTGAAGAAAGATGTGAAAAGCTTACATATATTCAGTATGAAAAGCTCCCATGGATTCAAATAATACTTGGAGAAATTAATGTAGGAATAATCTGTGGGACCAGTGAAGTTCAATAACAGCTCCTGGGGCTCACTTCAGAGTTGCCTGGTTTCAGAATCTGCAACTTACTTTTCTGCTTTTCCTACAATTTAAGCTGTCAGCTGCTGTTAGAGGCAAGATGTTGGGCTGGACTTTTGGCTTGACTTGTGGACTTTTGATTTGTTTTTTGAGGCTGTTTTTTGTTAGTCATTGTAAACTTCCTTTTTCCTTAGCCAGCAGCACTATTAAAGGTCCATCTTAACATCAGGTAATTATAAGAATTTCAGTATCCAAAGATCCAAAGTCCTACTAAAGATCTCATATTTTAAACCATTTTTATAGACACTTTAGAATCTCAGTAAAGAGATGATTTTTAGGGTATATGCTAAGCTTAAGACAATTAATCTCTGCTTAAACAGGGTTGTTGGTGCTGTAGGTTCCTCATGCTGAATGCATCTACTTACCTGATGTCTGCCTTATAATCTCGATAGTGTTTGAGGAAGTCCAGAAAAAGAAGAAGAAATTACAGAGAAGTTTGACGTTTCAGAGAACTTGTAGAAAGCCTCTATACTGTTGTGTCAGGTGATGAAACACCAACTCTTGGTGCTGTTCTTCCTGTTGAACCAGTTTAGTGCCTTTTTCTGTTGGGCAAGCCCTCCCTCACCAGCCATGCAGCTGAGAACAAGTGCTTTCGGAGTATCAGAAAGATGCATGGAAACTTTTTCCCCTGTTTGGCTGGGGGGTGGCTGGCTCCACTGTTTGTTGCTTTGGTTTAGGATCTGTATTTGATAAAATACAGAATTTAACTAAATCTTTTGGGCTCCACATAATATTAATTTGACATGTTTCCACTGAGTGAAAAGCTGTCAGTTTGGTTTGTTGCCGTTTTTTTTTGTTTTTTTTTTAATGGCTGCAGTTATTTCACCGGCATTTATTTAATTTCTGTGTCAGACTTTAAATATATATATATTCTTTCTCTACCTTTCTCCAATTTGGGGACAACAGATCATTGGCCGGTAAACCTGCCAAGGGAGGATCTTGTCTCAGTGCAGAAGGTATGAAGGTGCTCCTAGCTGCATCTTGGAGAAGGTGGTGAAGTAGTGCAACTCATGGCTTTAATATTTTAACTTCTAACACTTTTATTGGCTTAGATATAGAAAAAACACTCAGAAAGCCAAAACTGAGCCTTGGAACAGTGAATACTCTAGAGGCTGTTAAGTAATTATTATGCAGATTTTACTGATAATAATCACCCTGTCCTAGGTAGGCAGCTGAAATTTGGCAGTGGGGCAGAACAATGCCGTAGGATCAGCATAGCGATGGGGTAATTATTGTGCTAGGTGACTAATTAGGAGCTGTGCAAATGGAATGCAATCAGTACTTGTGTTTGTAATTCGGTACCGGAGGGAGAGAGAAGTGTAAAGGAATTATCTCTGCCGACTCAGCGGGGTGCTCTCAAAAGCACACTCAGGATGGAGGATCACCTGGCTTTGTGCGGCAGGTGGAAAAGAAACCAGCCCTGGCAAGTGCCACCCTTGTGTGTTGGCTTAGGCGGGGTGAGAAGGTGCCAGGCAGGAGGTATTTCTGAAGGTACTTCACCTACACTTCTGAAATTCTCTGCTTGGCAGCTACTGTGCTTCTCCCCTCAGGTGCCTCGCTGTTTGCTGTATCCTTCTATAAGGCAACAGTCGTCCAAAAATTCTCTTCCTCCCCACCCCCTCCTGTGCTCAGTTTTTAATGAGTTTAGAAGACTCATAATAAAAATTCTAATCATGTAAACAAACAAACACAAGATTGAAAGCTCCCCAGTCACAAATAAATGACACAAGGACAGAGTTTGGGTTCATATGTAAAGTGCTTATGTAATTTATGCACATACACCTTGCCAACCTCATCAGGAGCCCTTACCATATTTGAGTAATATATGTGATGGCAAGGATAAAGCCATTATATATTTAATTTATAAACAGCCTTTGCATTGACTATTTCATTGTAGATACAGTACAGCAGATCATTGCTGATACAAATTTAAACTGTAGATTATAGATTGTATTTTCAAATATACAAGCCTCCTTTTTTCTTAAAATAAAGAATAATAAAAGGAGGATTTTCATTTTCTGTTTTCAACAGGGTTATATAAAGTATCTGTCGTGAGTTCTTCATTTTTAAATGCAAATAATTATATATGGCAGAGAGTATGATGAGCATTCAAAGTTGAAATTAAAATGAAAATGCATCAAATTTTTTCTGAAAAACTGATCAAACAGGTCATTAGTCAAGGTTATCATGACTACTAGAACTGTTAAAAATCTCATTTTAGATGTTTAAAAAAGTAGTTTATAGCTCTCAATAGGATGGCTGCTGCTGCATCACACTACTAGTTGTTAAGAGTTTTGAATTCACATAATTTTTAAGAGGTCTTTTTTACCCCCTCTCCCACAGCTGTACAAACAGTCTTCAGACCCAGTAGTACTGAACAAACTTGAGATTTAATCTGTTTTACCTTCCATTTTTGATAGGCTGGGGACATCTGTGCCATCAGTTACCAAGCTCAGCATTTGGCAACTCACTAACCTGTGGTGCTGTGATTCTCTAAGCCCCAACTGGGAAGGAGAAACCGCAAAACAAACCGTATGCCAAAAAGTGTCAAGTTCCCACAGTATGAAATTATAAAGTTGGAGACTGTCTTTCCTCATCTGATCTCTTCCTTTTAATCTTAGTGTTCCTCATTAAACTGGGAAAAGGAAGTGTATGGGGACACAAAAGTGGTTTCTAATTAAAAGTAGATTTAAATCTGAGTGAGAAGAGTGCCTCATCCAGTAGGTTTCGTGAAATGCCTTCTTGCTGCTGTCTGCCAGCTTTGAAGGTGTTCCCTTTGTGGCAGGAGGGCGGTGGTGGAGACTTGTGGCCATCAAAGGCATCCTCAGCTGCCTGTGTCTGCCAGCCCTTGCACCCCTGGGTGCAGGGTCCCCTCCTGCAGCACACAGGGACACTGCTGCCATGCCCAGGGTGCAGTTGGGACCCCAGCTTGGCTGGTTGGGTTTCAGGTTTGGAGGCTCCCCTGCAGTGTGGGGACGTGCAGGGGCCTGCCGAGCCTCCGCGCTCCCCGAGGAACGAGGAACAGCGAGAGGCAGCGTCCCAGCGGCTGCACCGCCTCCAATTAACCTAATGGGCTCCTTGTACAGACAAGACTCTGGGGTTTTGGGTTAGGGTTTTTTTTTCTTTTTTATTTCCCTTAATGAGCTGGATAAAGGAAGTCTTGGGATTCATCTCAGTTAACCAAAAACACATTAGGTCTACGGCGTTCTTGTTTTAGCAGGTTGTAAAGAGCCTTTCCTCCTCCTAGCAAAAGGGAAAGACAAGCATCGCAGCCCCCTTGCAGTGGAGCGTGGGCGCTTCTGCATGCTCCCCAGTCCCAGGTGGGTACCCACAGCTGCAGGCAGGGTGCCTTGGGATTAAACATTGCCTCCTGTGCCAAGGGAACCTGCCATCTGGGAAATGCTCCAAGCTTGCATCAGCTTTGCATCGTTTGTTGGCTTCGTGTGGCTGCCCTTCCTGCCCTGCCTGCACTGCATGGGCACTGCTGCTTGGAGCATGGGTTTTCCCTCTGGGGGAGGTGTGACATGGCTCAGGTGGGATGTGGGGCTGGGCTCAGGTCCTCTGTGTCAAATCTGAGCCCTGGAGATGTTCAAGGCCAGGCTGGATGGGGCTTTGAGTGGTTTAGTGGAAAGTGTTCTTGCCTGTGGCTAGGGGGCTAGAATTAAATTATCTCATAGGGCTCTTTTCAGGCCAAACCATTTTATGATTCATAAGATGTGCCATTCTGCACCACCTGGCTGGTGCTCCAGGTATTTTTTTTATTTGTTTGTTTTATTTATTTAATAATAAATGCTTTCAGGCACATTTCTCATCCAATGAAATGTGAAGCACTTTGTTACTTGCACATGAGCCTGGCGGGTTTCAATAGTCTGAAGATGGAGATTTCCATGCAGGGACTCGGCCTCTTTTCCCTTGCTCTCTGAATTTAAATAGTGGTGGAAAATGCAGCATTTTGTACTTTCATCAGTGTTTTTCTTAAGCTGTGCACACCCCTCTCCCCCCCAAATAAAAACCCACTGACAGTTGTTTTCAGTAATGCTGCCCAGTGCATACAGACTGATTGCTTTAATGTACTTCAGCTGAAGAATATTTTGTCACTTTGATTTTCTTTTCTGCTCCTGATCTAGATGATCAATGCAGGAAAAAAATAATTGAAGTGACATCTTTCTTTGTGTCCATCTTAAAACCAATGCAAAATGATTTTCTGAATTACTTTTCAAATGTCTTCTGATGCAGTAAGGTAAGAGAGGATGTGATTTATGAGAAAGCAAGAAGAAAATCTGCTGCCATCTGAAGCTGTTTTGCAGGAGGTATTTTTAGGATGACTCAGGCCTAAGGCCTGAGAATTGTTCTTGTCTTTAACTGAGGGGAAAAATATGCTGATATTTTCCTTCCAGTTGTTTTGGTTAAATATTTGAAGATATAACTCTAGCCTTTCAGGCAAGATATAAGCTTGTATTTTTAAAAGTTTTGATGTCATAGCCTGTTCTCAGCATCCAAAATGATCTAAATCTGCTAATTTTCTACTTACCTGTAAACAGAGTATTTGTGATTAAAAAACAAAACGCAGCAAAACACTGTTTATGAGCAGCAATTGTACATCTTAAATAAGAAGGCAAAAAATTCCCCTGTTTACAGTGATACAGACACATGCAAATATGTCCAATGAAAAATATCCTGTTTGGGTGTTTTGCAAAAGCATAATGAACTTTTTGCACCGACCGCTCCCCTGTAAGCTTTCCTGGAGGCTTAAAAGTAGGTCTTCCTCAGTGACTTCATTCCTCTGTGTGCTCTCTGTGTATGGGGCGGGGTGGCTTGTTCAGCAGGACAAAGTCATCTCATTATGCTGCTCTGGGGACACTTGTGAGCAAAAAAAAAAAAAAACCAAACCAGAGATATGAAAAAACCAAAACCCACAAACAAACACCCTACTAGAAAATATATTGTGCTCCAGCTTATATTGCTGTCAGAAGTTACTGGTTTTCTATTTTGCCAACCTCACACTTTTCAGTATTTCTGCTTTCCCTGCTGAAATTGCTAAACCTTTATTTTCCTTAACTCACCATATAAGTAAGGCCTTCAAAATCTCTCTGAAAATTTGTAATGTGTATCCGATACACAGAATACTAGACATAGTCAAGGTTTTATACATTAATGGGATAATCTCTTTGAAAAAAACCCTGTAAATTACATTGTATTTGTGAATTAAAATCTGTGAGGTTATATCTTTCAGTGAAGACCAAAAATAGACGGTAAAGCTGTTGAAAAATCTGGTTTATTTTTTTGTTTAAAACCTCACCACAGTGCCACCATATCTAATTCAGACTGTTGGTATCCTTGTAATGATCTATCACAGCGGGAGGTGTGTAAAACAAGAAGCATATTTTACTGCATGCCAGTCTCCTTCCTTGCATTCCTAAAAAGCACAGTTACATTATATATTTAAAACCTCAAGGAAATGGTATTTCCACACAGCAGGTACCTGCTGAGAGAGCTGTGGTTGAGAATAATGTGAAAAGGTTTCATACTGGAGTAACAAAAGCCATTGTGCATGTGTTGTTTCATTTTCTTTTACACATATGCAGATGTGTGTGTGTGTGTGTGTGTATAATTTATATATATAATATATAAATAAAACTGTTACATGATGCTACTTGTGATTTGCATCTTTGTGGCATGGACCTGCCTGGGATAACCAAGAGCTGGCTCTGTGCCTCGTTGCACTGCTGTCACAGAATCTCCATTCTCTACAGGGATGCATATGATGATTTCCTCTTTCACTGTGCCTCCACATTTTCCCCTCTAGTAAGTGCTTTCTGAGGAGTGTAGCATCTTCAATGAGAGTGTGTCTGTCACTGTCATTTGCCTCTGGATGTGTGCTTCTCCAGAAGGTTGTCTGCTGAAGGTTGGGGCC
This sequence comes from Dicaeum eximium, assembly GCA_013396995.1. Taxonomy (NCBI): domain Eukaryota; kingdom Metazoa; phylum Chordata; class Aves; order Passeriformes; family Dicaeidae; genus Dicaeum; species Dicaeum eximium. Next base: position 45,327 of record VWZP01004041.1, on the reverse strand, counting down.
ATTAGGGTAGGTCTTAAAGTAAAGTAGTCAAGGTATGTACTATTTTGGCACTTAGGGGAAGTGAATAGTGCCATACCTACCATGTATTAGAAATTCTCATTAGTTAAATGGCTTTCTTTTATCCTAGTAGAAGTAGATAATATTCCAGTGATAAGGAAGTGTTTCCTTCGTAAAATGATCAGGTTAGACAGTATCACAGATTTAATTCTGAAATAATATTAAACCAAACAACTATTGGATTGGATAATATTATTTGCAATTCAGTAGAGAATTTCTTGGTTTTCAGTTCCTCCTGGGCTTTACAGATGATTTTTTGTGTGGTATATTTTTGCTTATAAAGCATTTTCAAAGGTGTGTACCATTAGAGCACCTATAATGTAATTATGACAGAATGTGGTATGTTGTCTGCAATAATTATCCTTAAGATGTTTGACATACAGCTAATTTAATGGCACACAGGAGAAGGAGATGACTGGATAGTATAAATTTGTTAGCAAATTATTGCTGGCGTACGTGTGAGTTGGCAGAAGACTTGGGGAGGCTGCCTTTTGGTGTTGCTGGGGTACTTGGCTGTAAGCCTGCTCTTGCCACCTGCTCCATGGCCCTTAGGGATAACCCAGCTCTTCCCTCCAGCCTGAACCACAGCAGTTTGTCAGGCAGTTGCCTGTGTAGGATCTGTAGCTGTAAAACACAGCAGGGTTGGAAGCAGCTGCCGCAGGTTTTGTACAATGGTTTGGACATGCCTTGGTGCAATAGCCAGAGCAGGTAGCGTGTGATGCTGGCCATTAGGAGGATGTAGGCCCTAACAAAACATTTAGCCCCAAACTGATGTTAATACCCATGCCTCATTTACAGTCCAGATCACTGCTTTTGGTTTCCAGCACCAGCACTAAGATTTTTCACTGTTCACAATGTTCAAAACTGTTCTGCACAGAGATACCAACATAGGTATGAAGCAATATACACAGCAAATATAACTCCTTGGGGAAAATGTATCAGGAGAGGCAGGAAGTGTAGGAGACTTTCTGGCTGTGTACCAATCACCTGTTTACCTAGCTATTATTTTTGTTATCTGTGGTTCTTTGTTTGGGATTGCAGGCTGACAAAGAAATGGTTGGGAATTGCTGATAGGAATTTTTTTTTTTTTTTCCAATAAGAAAGACAGAGTATTCAGTTGAGGAGATCAAAGCCTTTAATCTTTCTGGCAATCTCATGTAGCGTGGTTCCGAAATACTTAAGTAATTTTTGTCTAAAACGTAGGATGATTGTGAATTCAAATGCATATATTTCTTGTAGCATTTATGTGAAATATGCAGATAATAATTTTAATAATAAAACTACAGTTGGCTATGTACTTAGGTGTAAGTTTTGTTGACAAAACATTTACTCTGAGAGCAGAAACACCATATATTGTGCATTAAATATATCTCTAAGCATAGGGAAAGTGAGTTTGAGAGCCAAACTATAGGTTTGATTTCTTGTTGCCTTTTGGTAAAACTACAGCTCCATTTACATGGGTAATTTGTTGATTTTTTTTTCCTGTGTGTTCATATATTTTATCGGCCATCCTGCAACTTCGTAAATCGCTTATTCCATCATCCCTCTGTAAAGCAACAGTCTGTGGAAAAACCATGTAAGATTGCTTGATACATTTTCCTCTGATAGTATTAGTGGCACATGTATATAAAAGATGCTTTGTTTACATTTCCTCCTGTTTTTGTTGGAAATGGTTATTTACATCCCTTTCCATACAAAAAAATGTATTAATACATTTAGTGTTTCAGCTGTAATATTTAATCCAGGAAAGCATTAAATATCAAGGCTTCTGGGTTTAAAGTAAGCCTGCATAACTGGCTTGGTAAAGAGATGGTGAAGGATTGTGCTCATTTTGAGTTGTGTTTGTCTTCAGCAGCCAGTAAGTCAGTACAAAAGAAAATACGATAAAACCTTCCTTTAAATATGTATGTATGTCTCATTAACCCCAGGGGAAGACAGAAGAAGTTTGGCTTTTAAAATTGCAGTGGTAATGCTTTCTCATGAGAAGCTCTGGGAGTCTGCTCAGTTAGCACCCTTGTGAGATGTTCTGGTTCATTCTCTGGGACAATGTACAACAGAGAAATTACTGAGTTTTAATGAGAAAGGAGACCTGGTACTTGTTCTGAAAAGCAGAAATGCAGGACCAGAGTGAGCTCAACAAAACTCAGTCTTAAAAGCTGCAAGGTGGGTTTGATTCAGTTATAATTATTTGGTTCTACAGAGGAAATAATTGAGAAACAATATCAGACTTCAACTGTGAACAAATGGTTCCAACATGCTTGAGAGATTCAACTGATAAATAATAGAGAAGTCATTTAAACCCACTTATTAAGAATTGTGTTGAAGAAAGAGCCATTTTTGGAAATCTTGTGTTGTATGGAAAGGCTGAGTTAAAGTCAGGCTGAGTAAAGACTCCATGCCTGTAAAGAAAGAGGCGAGGGCTTTGCAGAGCTGTTGTCCTCCTCCTGTGTATGGCAGCCATGAAGTCTGGCATTTCTTGAGTTGTACCAACAGAGTCTGAGAGATTTGGGATGAATCCAGTTACATTCTGTTCTTTCAATTTAGTTCAATAAAAACTGACCCCTCCAGGGGAAAAGAAGAAAAAAATAATACAAGGACAAAAGGTTTCCACAGGTATTTTAGAAAATGATCGTTTACATCTGAAAGCCATGTTCCTAGCTCTGATCTTGGTATGTCAGGCCATAGCTTGATGCTCAGAACACCAAGAGAGAGAGCTCAGCCTCTCCCAGTGCTGCTGCTTCTTACTAACATAACCTTTTATCCTGAACCTGCTCAGAGGATTGTTTGCTACCAAAAGAAAATCAGTCTCGAATTTTTATTCACTCAGTTGCGCCTTTCCTTGCTTCTTGCTCTGCACATGCAAACATGCACACATGCAGAACAAGAACCTCCCTTTCCATGGGACCTTCTGTGCAACAGCAGGCAAAGCACAGCTCTTCTTCCAGCAGCATAGTGTCTGAGGGGCAGCCTGTGAACTGCAAAGACAGACTGGGAGTAAAGACTCAGGGCCTCCTCTTGCTCCTGCTCTGTGTGTGTGGGAATTTCTGGTCGTTTCCCAGAGGAATAAGGTGGGGGCTACTACTCGCCCCCTGCTGCTCCCTTGGGAGACGATTGGCTCCATTGCTTCACTTAGCAAATCCTGTTTGCTGTTCTTCTCACTATGTTTAATGCAACATTGACTTGCTCTAACAGCGTTTTTCAAAAATGTATTAAAACACTCTGTAATGCACCATAATACCTATTCCAAAGAGTCCCCTGACTGCACACATTATTATAGATGCTAGGAAGCTACAGTGGGATTAGCTGTTGACTGCAGATCCGATGCCAGTGCTTTTTTTTCTGTGGTTCCGTGTAATTTAGCATGTCAATAGCCTCCCTGGTAAAACATGATAACATTTTATATGGTTGTATTACTCATAATGTACCACATAGTTACACATGAATGATATCACTCCTAAATATAAACAGATATTTCAAGATTGATTTCAGTAAATGACTTACTTCAATCTTGTCTTTTTTATATATGTATTTTAATAGTGACCTCTCTTTTCTTGCAGACAAAATTGAAGAAGCACAAAAACAACTTAATGGAACAGAAGACCAACAGAGAGGTAATAACAACCCCCCAAAAATAAAACATAAAATAAAGTATTGTGATCCTGGAGGCTGGTCCAAAGCCTTCCTGTGTCAGTGAAAAGAACTTGGCTGGGCTGGGTGCTGGATGAGGCCCAAGGCATGTCTGTCTGCAGATCAGGGGCTGTGTCTGAAATGTCCCACTCCAGCTGAGACACAAAGGCTTTGTTTTAACCATCAAGTATCTGCCTTGACCTTGATGAGATCGCTGAAGCTGTAGCATCAGGGACATGTACATGGCTGACCACAGCCTGTGCTAACCCTTGGTTCATTACGTGATTTACCTAATCATTAATAACTGTACTCGGTTTATGGTGAGCAATATGTGATAATTACCAGATGCTGAGGAGGGGGACTGATCATCACAGCTTATTTTAAGAAACAGATGACCTGTGGCAGATGTAATCTGTGTGCTGGAGCTTAGAAAGCCAGTGCAAAGTCATGGCATTTCAGGCATGGCTGACTGGAGTGATACGTGTTTGGTTGTGTGATAAATCTCATCTGCATACACTGGGAATGCCCAGAGTGGGGAGCCCAAAGAGAACTTCACCAGGTTACTACTGGGCCCATCATGGGAGAGGCATGAGAGATCATCACAGCTTAGAGGAGCACAGGGGCAGGAAGAAATCCGGATTAAGGATGCAGAGAAAGGGTGATCCTGCCCAGTCTCCTCTCAGGCCTGCGCCTGCAGAGCCCCAGCCTGTGTCCGGGAGTGAAACTGTCACCGTGTGCAGTTGGGGAACAGCTCTGCAGTTCACTTTTTGGACTAACAGTGTTGCTAGCTGGGGGTGTGGGACACATTGGGGGATGCAGGGGAGAAGCTTTTGGGGGTTGTCCAGCAACTGGAGTGGGGCTGTGACCCTGAGGGCTGGTATGTGCAGTGCAGCAACAGAGGAGTCCGGGATCCAGAGGTGGCTACTGGGCAGACTGAGGTTCTGAGCCAGGCTGCTGGTGAGATCCACCTTGGATGCATAGAAATATTTCCATTAGTGGACCTTTGCCCTGCTTAGCCAGATCAAGGAGCAGGATGAGGTGGGAATGCTCAGAGTGTCTGTCCAGGGTCTGTATGTCCAGCCATATATATGTACGTGTGTATGGGGGGGAGTGTGTGTTTGATCTGTGTACATGTTCCTCTTGGGAAAATATTTTCAGCCTTGCTACTGGTAGGACCTGGGGGCATGGAGCAGCAGCAGCAGCCTCACTTCTCTTGGGCTGCTGGATTGAGCAGATGAGAAATTTTCTAGTACCTGGTGTTGGTGCTTTAGCTTTTTCTGGGTGGGCACTCACCTTTTAGTGGTAGTGAGCTGCCCATCTGGCTTGTGACATATCTGTGACCAGTGTTGTAAATTGTTGATGCTCTGTCCTGGAAGGTTTGTTGTCTTTCAAAACAATGAACTTCAAAACTTTTTGAAGACTAGAGAGCAGAAGACGTATCCAAGTAGATCTCAGCAGGGTCTCTCCGGCCCAGCATTTGGCCTCCAATGGAGGGAGTAGGACATAGTGTTTAAGGACACCACATAAGCCTGGCCACTTTCTTTAGCATCTTCCCCTTATGAAGTCCATCACATTGAATTTAGGGATGTCTGCCTCGTCCCTTTATTATGTAGACATTCATGGAGCTGTTATCTATGAGTACAGTTGATTAAACGCTGCTTGCACCCAGCATTTTCTGGAGGCAGTTTGCAGTAGTTCATTAGCAATAACATCAAAAATACAAGATTTTATCTTTTCTCCTCAATTTCCAATTTTTCTTCCATTTTCAACAAGTGTGCCCTAGCTCAAGCACTGTGAATCATTAAATAGCAGTTCTACACTCACCTTATCCACTGCCTTCATGATATTATAAATCTTGTCCGTGTTTTGCTCAGCTTTCTTCTATCCAAAATTGCATCTGCTTTCATATTTCAAGATATTTAATATAAACTGTCTCATATGAGTACCAGGACGTGAAGTTGCTCTGTATATTTGTAAAAGGTGGAAGAGATAAAACATAAGTGGCTAGATAGCAGACCTTCAAATGTTTGCAGAGACTTTTAAACAAACTAGACTTTCTATTAAGTATTTTTTTATGTATTTCTATTTAGTGTATCATAGATAAGTGGTGTTGTCATCCAAACGTGAAAAACTTGGCACATAGGGTATAGCTGTGTGTTCTTGTTGCTTTTGGTCTCACAAAATTAATACTGCTCTGGATGACTTTTTGTGATGGATATGTTCAAGCTAAAGATGAGCTAACCTCTGCTTTCAGGCATTTGTTCTCACGTGTGGCCCAGTAACACCTTTGCATAAAGGAAGATAAATTCTCTAGGGTAAACTTAGCAATGCACTCTGAAAGGGATGGGGTTACAAAGGTTTATGTGGTGGTAGTACTCATCTTTCAAGCATCTCAGAATCAAAGAGAGATTTGACTTAATTTTTGGCTTCAAGCCTAAATTCTGATGGCTGGAAATTGAAAAATAAGTTTTTGCATTGAAAACTGATATAGAAATAACTTAGGTAATAAAGTTACTCTTTTCAAATTGAAATTATCCTCTGCCACTGTGGGGTGTATTTAGTTTCTTAAATGCCTAAATAGATCACATTCTTGGTAATATGAAGTAAACAAAATTATTTATTTGAAGCTTTAGACTCTGAAGGCTGCTGGAAAAAAAGAAAATACATGTTTTGAGCTAAACAAGTAAAGAAAAATATGCACATATTCACATAAGTTACTGTAAATCACAATGCAGTGTATACAGATTCGTGTGAAGTATGACTGTATATTTTTCCTCTTGGTTAATTTATTTTGGTTTTCAGTTCATCTAGATCACTTTAGATTTGTTTATTTCCTATCTGAAATGATTAAGAAATGTAATTTTGTGGAATTTATCATAAGTTAAGTGCTGCTCTGTCAGAGGAGCTGTCAGTGGCACGATGTATTTGTGGGGAGGAGTTTTTCATAAGTTTATTCATGCTGAGTTTCTGCTGAGTAGCTTTGTGCACTGATCAGTCATAGCTTTATACATGTGTGGGATTTAAGTTGAATTTAATTGACTACAGAAATACATGTATTTAACAACTCATTTTGCCATTAGCTGTAGTAATCCAATTAAGTGCAAATTGGAGTAGGACTCAAGCACAGATGAGGCAGTAAATGGGCAGACATAGTTTTCAAGTTTGCACTTTGGTTATTTAGTATAAATTTGCAACTGCTTTTTTGTTTTTTGAAGCCATAGTCCACAAATTACTCATATGGCCTTGATTCAAATAACCACTTGAGACCAGAAACATGTTCATTAGGGGCTGTGCTCAGCTTCCTGCTCAGTGAGTGTGGAAGGTGGCTAATTCTCATGTCTCTTCATTTTCTCTCTGCTGCCCAGTTGCCACACTGAATTTCCAGGAGAAACTGCTTCTCCTTATTTTCGCTGCTATCTCCCAAAGCTCTTTTACACCCTGGATGTGTCCCTACTTTGGGGCTGAATTTCATCTTCTGACACATGTACAGGATTTAATTAGTGTGATAGAGAAGGTCTTGCTCCACATGGTGTTCTTTAAAATCTGGAAGGGATGATGAGCTTGAACTACACCAAACCTCTTCTTGAGAATGCAGTTAAAGTTTTCTGTGGTGTGGGACTCTGTAGATACTGTGGGCCAGAAAGCATTCAGGTGAATGCAACTGCTTTATCTTTGATCTGCCAGTGGCCATCCTCCTAAGAAAGCCATTCCCAGGATGTCTCTCTGTCTTCTCCCTTCCAGACAAGTTAAATCAAGTTCTGTCAGATTGTGATCACCACAGAGGCATATGATTTGGTCATCCTCAGAGAGAGTCCAGCCTCTGAAGTGCTGTAAGCATTTTCTTTCCTGCTTTATTCATTGCAGCAGTCCTTTGCCTGTCTCAGTGCTCTGGATCCTAGGTATACATCAGCACTACCAACACCGCCATTGCGTTCCTTGGGATTAGCAGAACTAACTTGGCTGTCTCCATATTTGGTGTCAGCAATGCTGACTGTCACCTAAATCTCTCTCTCTCTGTTTTTGAATGTGTGGGGAACTCAAGCTGGGGACAAACTCTAGCAGCACCAAGATTTGCCAGAAAATGGATGAAAGATTTCCAAAAGGACCATCTCATGGCCTGATGTATACTCTGTATTGCCTACCAATCCTGTTAGGACTCCATCATTTCAGGTAACTGCTTCTTGCCATGTCACAGCCAAAAGGATCAATGATAAAATTTCTGGGTAAGATGGAAGATGGATTTCTTAATTCTCCTTCTCATTCACGGCTATTGCTGTGTCCTCAGACTATAGGGTGGTCTGGGATGGACTGGAGATATGCATGTGTTCATCAGCCTTATTGGAGTTTAGACTTGCAGGTTGTTCTAGTTTGTCAGATGTGAATTCATCCCTCTGAATAAGCTGCTGCTTATTGTTTGATCAAGTTTTTGACTTTCTCCAGTATCAAGGTTTAACCCCAGCTGGCAACTAAGCCCCTCACAGCCACTTGTTCCCTCCCCCACAGTGGGATGGGGGAGAGAATCACAATAGTAAATGTGAGAATACTGGATGGAGATAAAGACAGTTTAATAGGTAAAGCAAAAGGCACTCAAGTAAAGCAAAACTAATAACTCATTCACCACTTCCTATCAGCAGGCAGGTGTTCTTCCATCTCCAGGAGAGAAGAGGACCACTGGCATGTGTCCAGTGACAAATTGCATCATTCCTTCTGTCCGTTTCCTTTCCTCCTTTTTCCCCAGCTTTATATGCTGAGCATGATGCCATATGGTCTGGAATATCCCTTGGGTCAGCTGGGGTCAGCTGTCCTGGCTGTGTCACCTCCCAGCTCCTTGTGCACCCCCAGCCCACTCGCTGGTGGGGTGGTGTGAGGAGCAGAAAAGGCCCTGAGACAGTGCAAGCCCTGGTCAGGAGTAGTGAAAACATCCCTGTGTTACCAGCCCTGTGTTCAGCACAAATCCAAAACATAGCTTCGTGTGAGCCTCTGTGAAGAAAATTAGCTCTATCCCAGCCATAATGAGCACATGCAGGAAAGGGGGAGATGAGTGTACTGTCTGTACCTATTCAATTGGTAAAATTTTAAACAGGTTACTGATTGTCTCTGCAGGTTGTATATGGTATAACAAATCCATCCTGAGCTCATACTTCCAGACCTTCTTAAGGGTGTGCAGGAATCTGCCAGTCTCTTCTCCTGATTTCTTCTCAGAAAATTATGTCTGTGTCTAGCTTCAAGGAAAAGCCTTTTTTTTTCTGTTATGGATTTGAGGCTTCGTATTACATGCTACCTCAACAATTGCAGCTGACTTTATTCAGACAAAGCATGGGAATAGTTACATCTTGAATATCACCTTTCCTTCAAGGTCCATGTTCCACAGCATGAACGAAGAGGATCCATGTTCTGGTGGCTCAGTTTGCTGCAGCACACCTAGTGTCACCCCCAGAAAAGGCAATGCCATAAATAGCAGAAAGGAATAAGCTGTTACTTAAGCTTCAGATCAGTGCTGTTATGTTGGTCCCTTGCAGTTTGCCAGTTCTGATAGTGTTTAGTCATTTTGGAGTACCCACTTGAGTTAAAGGGTCTGTGCTAAGGTCTATTTAGCAGTCTATTTAGAGTCTGTCATTTGCCTATCAGTCAAGTTGCTGTAGTTTGTCACTCCATCCTTTCCACATTGCTCAAAGAGCTTTTTCAGTTCCATGCCTTCAGCTGGAGATGAAGGAATTTAAATACTAAGCTGTTCATTCTTCTATGTCATCAGTTTGAGATCCTCAGCACAGCTGTTCACTTTCTAGTCTGTGAAGATGAATTTCTAAGTTGCTCTCACTTATTCCAGAGGTCAGTTGTGGCAAATCTGTCTCAATGATAGCATTCCCTTTCAGAGGTACCACAGGTTTGTCCCTGAGACAGTATCAGTAAATTTCACCCAGATCAGCTCTCCTTCCAGAGTCTTACACTTTGATATGAGTAGAGCCTCTTCACATTTGTCTTGAGATACAGAAACATTGTTGGGAGGTTTGAGAGTTTTGCTTGACTTGATCAGTGATTGTTCAAATGGCTGGAGGTTCTGCCAGTGCTCACTGAGAAACCACCTCAACAGAACCATTCAAAGCCCTGCTTTGGACTCCAGCAAGGTCCAAGCAACTTCTGGGGTGCCGTTGAAGTACACCTTTATTTCCAGCCTCTGTCATGGAGCTGCCTGAAGCCTCCATCATCATTTTCACTGGGTGCTGATCTGTCTCCGAAGCCTAAAGGTTGAAGCAGTGTTTGGTGGCTCTGTAGTCACTGCTCGCGTGCAGAACTCCAATGTGACTCTCCATTTGCTTCCTTCAGTCCCACTATAGCTGTGTGGAACCACCCGTGGAGTGAGCAGACCCTTGGGCTGTCGTGCACAGAAAGAGGAGAGAAACAGAGGTTGTGTTCACCACCAAATACTCTCTGAGATGCACAATCCACACGCACATATGTTCCACTCCCACACTGGCCGTCCTTTCAAAGCAGTGTGTTGGCATGGAGGAGAGGCAACCAAAATTAAATGCCCTTTACCTTGTTTGCCCATCTGCTGTTTTTTTAACTGGAATGTTATTTTTCTAGTAAACTGAACAGCACTGAGATTTGAGGGAGATTTGTGAGACTTTAGTTCACAAATATATGTTCTGCTGCAGATTCATGGTAGGCATATTTTGTATCTTCAGAGTTCTTCCAAACCCTCCCCACTTTGTCATCCCTCTTGTTACATGAAAGCATGTTGTTGACAAAATTATGGAGGGAGTTTGAAATCAATTATTATAAATATACTGGCATTCTGCTTAGATAAACAAAGCATTGCAAATGTCTTACCTTAAAGATTGCTTCTGTTTGCATGTTGTCATGCTTATAGATGACTCTCACCAGCCCACCATCTGGCCCCAAAAGAGCAGCTAGGTCCCTTCCCTCCTCTCCCTTCCTCACAGGCACTCCTATTTCTGCCTTCTGCCACTACACCTCTCCAAAAAAGCAGGTGGGAGCACTGCATGCTGGTCATGTGCCCTGCTCCCTAGGCCATCACAGGATCATAGAATGGCTTGGGTTGGAAGGGACCTTAAAGATGATCTAGTTCTAGCATCTTCCAAACCCCCTGCCGTGGGCAGGAACACCTTTCACTAGACTGGGTTGTTCAAAGGCTCATCAAACCTGGCACTGAACACAGCCAGACAGCTGCAGTCAATGCTGTATTCTTTCACTTGGGGGAAATAGGAAGTGGAATGAGAAGAGGAGATATCAAACAAAAATCTGGAAATGTGATGCTGAACAACTTAAATGATTTGATTTACTAGCTTAGTGTGATGTCGTCTTCCTCAGATGTTTCCCTGAATTTTTCCAGGAGGTTTGCAGGCACAGGAGTTCTCTGGATTCTTTGCTGCTGTGTGGTACCAATGTGCTATCATTAGTCCCAAACGTTTTCTTTCCATTTTGTATTTGTAGGAAACTGCCTTACTTTTTGGGCAAGGTACAAAACCAAGATCCAAAGTTTAATTTGATTCTTTTCATCTTTTCATCCTTATCTTCAGCCACCCTATGGGCTAGAAATACAGTAATTCTAAATGGAAGTAAATAATCTTCAAAAATTGTAAGTTACAGTAATATTTTATTTCTTACTTAATGCTGGTGAGAGGATTAGCTTTTCTCTTTTTTTTACATACACCAGAACTACCTAGCTTTTGCTTTCCAAGTGTTCAAAACTACCACTTAGCAGTGAGATTTCAAGCAATTCACTTGTGCATTTTCCTGATACCTGATTTCATCAAGTATTTGTATCAGCATTTAAAGATGTCAATACATCTATTTGAGAGGTAGTTTATTTAAATTGTTCTCTGTGTGTCAATCTATAAGGCTTTAATTCAAGATTGAAATGTCTTTCTAAAATATTTGCATCAGCTCAGACATCTATTGTTGGCTTAATGCAGGAACTGTTCGTGTCTATAGCTCATGTCATATAAGATCTCACATTTTCATAAAGTCACATCTATTTGTAAAATCTCTGATGTTTTCACATTGAAGGAACATTGCGTGCTGCTAGTAACAACAGTGACAACTTGAAAGGTCCTTTCTGTCTTCAGGCACATTCAATACAGGGGTTTGTGCCCACAAAGAACAGTGAGAAAACTCTCCTGACTTTTCTGCAGGAACAGAAATAGTCTCTGGTATCATTTAACCTCATTTTTCTTCACTCTTGTCTTCAATGGTTAAGTACATTTTAATGTCCCCACAAAAAGAGAAAGGAGATGTTTACATGTTCTGTGCTCTGAGAGACATTAGAATATGGGCTTAACCCAGGGAAGTTTTCTGGCTCCTGTAGACCTCCTGCATTGTGAGTCAATGTCTGTATCTGTTATTTCTATTTTAATTTTCTTCGGTTAGTACATTTAGTTTAGACAACTAGCAGATGAAATCTGCTCAGTATATCCACTGCTGGTGCTAGACATAGCAAGAGCTGGTGTTGTTTTGACAGGCAGACAAACAGATTTACAGTTTTAAATTGAAAATTTCATCCTTTGGAGCTATTATGAGAACTTGGTTAAAACATTAATGGGATATTAAAGTGATAGTATTTTGACTTCTCCTGACAAGTATGGCAAATTTTCTGAGTGACAGTTCAGCAAAAGAGATTCCAACTTGCAAGTATAATTTTCAAAGGGATATTTTACAAATTACCATTATAAAACAATCATTGGAAAAGCATCTTCCTGATAGTAAATGGAAAGTATCTATTCCAAATCCACTGTACAATACATTGTTAAATCAGTGGCTATGTTTTCAGACACAGCAACATTTTGGGCTTAGTCCTGCTTCAATGAATAGAAGGATTTCTTTCAACTTTATAGAATCTGAGGGCAGAACAAGCTCATTTTTGTGGTGGGAGGATGCTGAGCTAACAAACTGGCTAATTTGAGAGCATACCTACGCACACACACGTAGTAAATTCAATAGGGTGCTAATTTTAGCTGATGTGTGCTGGGAGCAAGCCAGTTGTGGAAATGCAAGGTTTTTGCTTGTTAGCTTCCTTGTAGTCTGCCTTGTGTATGAGTAATGAGTGGGTTTTTTGTACTTTCCTGATACTCCTTTAGCTTGGGGAGTTGTTAGTTTCCTTCGGTCTGCTTTGGAAGGGAAAATACAATATATGTATGAGTGATGAGTTGGATAAAATGTACTACTCCCTGGTAACTATATGCTTATGGGCTGACCTGGATGGAGCCTCTCCTAGAAATCTCCTTGAACATATGGATGTGTGAGAGGGCAAAAAGAGAGGTTGTGCACATTTATGGATAAAGGGCAGGTGAGGCTGGGAGAAGGACTCTGAGTAGCTCAGGGGTCTCAGAATTGGGGGTTTCCCATTGATGCTGAAGCAAACCTATCCTGAGGAGGTAATCATGCCCACCTGCAGCATGACAAAACCAGTTTCCACAGTCTGCATAGTCCTAGGTTAGGACATTCCTCGCATCCAGATTTCAGTCAGATGAATTTTTACTTCTGTTGTGTTCACAGCACCATTTAGTCCCAAAAGAAAGACCTGCTGTATGGGACTTTTCCTACTCTCTTTGCCAAACCTTCTAGTCCTTTCTCTGTCTTTAAATAAGGTTGTTAGGTGTGAGCTCTTTCCTACTCTTCGTTCCTAGTGAGTTGCTACAGGCAGTATGGAAATTGCTCCATTTGATCCCTGCTTTTCAAATGGAAGATTATGTTAAAGAAATGTGGAGAATGTGACCAAGGAGCTTGTTCTTTTTCAACATCATTATGTGCAAGGATGGTTTAGTTAACATCTTGTTCCTTTCATTTTTGTTTTTTCTCCCCAGACTCATGTTTGGATATTTTGTATTCAGTGTCTCATCTGACCATGTAGCAGTTGTTCTCTGCTGAAAACCCTTAAACTGGCTGCTGCCTCATGAGCCTGTCTATCATTCTGTTTTCACGGTCTTTCTTCTTCAGCAGTGTTAGAAGTGGAAGTTGTTCTAATGGTTTGCTAGAAAATCCTAACTTTCCAGTAACAACTGGACATCCTTAAATTAATAACAGGTACTTTAGTTGTGAAACTGTTGACAACATTGCCTGACACTCAAAGAAAATTTCCGGGTGTCCCTGAGCTATTTTAGTTAATTTCTGGCAGTGTACTTTCTTTAACTATTTATATTTAAGAAGCTTTTATTTTTACATGGATAATTAGGTGGAACTGGTTTCTGCTTTGGCTTTGACTGGGAGCTCATTAATATGCCTTTTGGGAGGCATCCTGTCTTTTTTTGTCTTTGGAGTGCCCAGCAAGGAAGAATTTCTCGGCCTGTGATTGCTGGTGATGTGAGTTATCATAGCATTGTCTTGGCACTTACTTCATAGTCAATGTGCTTTATCTTAACAGCATTTAAAATGTGATTACTTTTCTTAGATTAATATAAAGGGTTCTGTGTAGATCAGGAATATGGAGCTGTTAAAGGGCTATAATGCAGAGCCAGTACATGAATACCATAGGGCTACTTAATATAGCAAATATTTTAAAATTTTTTCAGGATGTTTAAAATGCCATAGTATATGCCCTTGCTGAATGTTCATACGTTGCCATTTCATGTGTGTAGTTTGGCATTAACCATAGCCTGTGTGGTCAGTGTCTGCTGTTTTTGCATTCCTTTTCCTCTTTCAATGTCAAGTCCTATGAAACTTGACAGTCATTCAGCCTCTGCTGTTTTCTTACACCATAATGCTGGGAAATCTCGATCAGTATCAAATGTCATGTTTCATTTAATGTATGTCTTGCTGGGCAGGAAATTAATTCTTTTTGGGGTTAAAAGTCCAATTTCACTTTGGTCAGAGATTTTCAGATGTGTTGAAGTGTTGCATTTGATTCCTGTTTGCGTATGGACATTGGAATGTCTCAATTGAGGCTCTGGTGTTACCTCAGTTGTCAGATGTATATTGCTGTTTGATCTTCATGGTCTTCCTCATCAAGCATGCTGATTTTATAGCTAAAATCTGCTGGTTGTTACTTTCTTCACTTGAGATGCTAGATGAACTAAATGAGACCAAACTGTTCTCAAGAAGGTATTTCTTGGTCTTATTATTGTAGGGCAGCTATGTCCTTTACACCCCATCAGAAGTCAAGGTTGTCTTGTCATGTAGCCATGACTTCAAAAGGTGCTGCCAGGAAGAGAGCCCCAGAGTGCAGCTTATCATTTACTCTTTACCTGTCCCAAGGCCAAACAAGGGCTGGCAGGCTCTCACATCTGAGATGAAACTGTATCATGGGAGAGCTTCCTGATAAGTCCAAGCCTGTGCCTGGGGGCAAAGGTGTCTCCCTTTGCTTATGCTAAAATGTTATTGCACAATTTATAAAGCTAATCCGCTGTGCCCTCGCAATGGTATTTCACCATATGTGAGGACTAGCCCAGAGGACACCTTTGTGCCTGGAACCTTTAAACCTGTCAGCTGCTGTGTTTCACTTAGGGAGGTTTTGTGTTCCTGTTTCTTGGGGAGGAACCTTTTATGGTTTGAATTAATTACTGGCTCATATCTATATCTCTTCACTGTAGCTTAGATCAGTCCAGAGCCTTATTCTCCCCTTTTCAGCTTCAATGTAACTTTGCAACTTAAACACTGGTGAGGGAGGTCCTGAAACCTGGGGGCTGAGGAGCCCCTTGCTCACTCCCACACAGGCTTCTCTCTCCCTCACAGGAGAAGTATAGGCAGGCATATTATTTCAGGGAAACATTACTCAAAGGCAAGAAATAGTTCTTCATTTCCTTGGTGTTACCTTCATAGATAACATACCTTCACAATTCATTCCTGTAAATATGGAATTAGAGGAAACAGTAGATTGTGTAGTTTAAACTTTGCCATTTGTACTAAACCTTATTAAATAATATTTGCCAGTTGTTAGCAATTGCTTATTTTTGATAGCCAGCGAAATGGGTATTTCTTGGAATGACTGTAGTTGAAAACCCCAAAATTTCATTTGAGCAGAGTGTTTTTATCTTGCATCTGTTTTGTTGAGGTGCCTATTAGTTTTGCCATTAGTAAGATGAGATGTGAACAGAATTTAGTAGTGGGATTTGTTTCACAGTGGAAGTCGCAAATGGGAAAAGGAATTAAGCAAAAAGGAAAATTGAGAAGCAGGATTCCTGGGGATGCTATGTTCCTGGTGTAGCGAGAGAATGTGTCATTGGTGTGTATTCTGATCGTGATGACTTAACAAAATGAAGACCTGTGGAAACATGCAAATAGTGTCTTGGGTATGAATGTGAGCAAAAGTACTTTGCAGACATTCAGCTTTATCTATTCCAGTCTCATAACCATGCAAATTGATGCAAGCTCTGATAACTATGATAAAATGCCTTCTTTACAGAGCTGGGGACGAGGGGACACTGTTTCCCACAATATTGCTATATCCAGGTGAGGTTGGTAAGGTCTGGCTAGGTGGACAATCAGAGGAGTAGTTCAACAGGTACAAGTGCAAAGCCCTGCACCCAGGCAGGAGTAGCCCCGGGCTGGGGACTGACAGGCCAGAGAGCAGCTCTGTGGAAAGGCCCTGGGGGAGTGGTGGGCAGCAAGGTGGGCACCCACCAGCAGCATGCCTGGCTGCAGGGGAGACCACAGTATCCTGGGCTGTGTGGATGAAAGCATGACCAGATCAGGGGAATGAATTATCTGCCTCTACTCAGCGATCTTTAGACCACTTTTAGATACTCCAGTTATACCAGCAGCACCCCACTCCCTCCAGTGCAGGAGGAACATCAGAAACCTGGAGTGAGTTCAGTGTTGAGGCACTACAGCCATCAAGGCTGGAGCATTTGCACTCTGAGGAGAAGCTGAGGGACCGGGTCTCATTAAGGCTTGAGAAAAGATGGTTTTGGGGTGGTTGTCATGGAGTCAGACTCTTCACGGTGGAGAATGGTGGGAGGATGAGAGGCAATAGGAACAAGTTAAAACAAGAGTGATGCAGACTGGCTTGTCCCCCATGAGGACAGTCAAGCAATGGAAGATGTTGCTCACAGAAGCTGTGTAGACTCTCTCCTTGTAGGTTTCCAATACTTCACAGTTCAAAGTCCTATGGACTCAGGTCTGATCCCACAGCTGGCCCTGATCTGAGCAGGAAGCTGGACTAGAGATTTTCTGAGGTCCCCTCTCACCTGAATTGTTTTGTGGTGGTGTGGAATACCAATTTTCAATTTGGAAAATTCCCTCAGTGGCAGAGGTACTGGATGTGATTTCTTGGTGTGTATAGATCAATATATATTTTTCTCTACAATTACTTTTAATATATGAACTTAACAAACACTGATTTTATGGGCTTGCCCAGGTGTGATGGTAGGGGGCATTAAAATTTAATTTGACTTTACAAAAATGTGTGCTGTCATTGAAGTTAGTGGCACTATTCAAATGGGTGCAGGTACTAAATATTAACACAAGTGCACCTTTCCTGGAGCTTGTGTTAGTAGGATATTTGGTATTTTGGTTAATAATGAGAAATTATGCTGATAAAATAGTCATTCCAGTACAAAAATCTTGTGTGAAATGACCCTTGAAGGAGGATTGGAGAACCTCTGCCTGACAGCCAGTACAATACCTTTGATGGGGGTCACAGATCAACATTGTCTGTTAAAAACACAGAGAAAAATAATCATGTGCTTACAGACAGTGTGAAATCCTGAAGCCATACTCACTTTATCCATGCCCTATAGAATCATCTGCTGTTTGCTGGTATGAACAAAAGGACAAATGTTGGCACAGATGAGCACTTGATCCAGTCCCTGTCATACTGCTTTAGCCTTTGAATGTCAAAGCTCCTCCCTACTTTTCTTTTCAACAAATCCATGTTAAAATGTGCCTCACATACAAATCCAGTGTTTTTAAGGGTCTGCTTTAGATATGTTTGGACTGGTGTTCTCAGTAATAGAAGTATGTAAACATGCATTAATCCTGCTGACAGGGGTTTTCAAATACCACTGCTGACTTGGGGTGCCCCAAGTTCTGTCACTTGCCTCCTGACCTCTGAGACAGGGAGCGACCGCCCTCTGGCCACTTAATGAAGTCTGATAATAGGTACCTGAAATAAGACTGTTAAAATTGTTGGTGATTTGCTTTGAAATCCTATTCTATTTTTACTTAAAATTAAGCATGGCATTTGTGTTAATCACGTTCAAATCTTTGTGTTGACTTGTTGGCTGTGAACATTTTCATAGTTGTATAGATCACTTATGTAATCAAGGTTTTGTTGTTTGGGAAAAAATGTAATCTTAGGGAAAATATTTATGGTTGTACTTAACATGTGGGAAGTGGTATGAAGCTAAAAAGAAAATGTGTTAAAAAATGAACATTTAGTTATTCCTTGCTGCATTTAATGTGAGTTCTGGTGGTCTTATATTTGCCAGCAAGACTTATTTCTTTATTTCACAATCATGTTCTTTATTTATTCATGGAAACAGACCCAGTGAGGTGATTCATGAGTGCTTTTGATAGTTTTGGTGAGATCAAAATTTAAAGAGTATGTAGAGCTTAGCTTAAATCAGAATAAGATCCTTAGTAATGGTCTCTCTCTTTTGGGAACCCTTCCATCTTTGTATCACTAGCATTGTTGGGTGGCAGAGTAACCTCTTAGCCGTTCATCTAAGACATCAACTAGTAGTTGAAGACTTTCAGAAGAGACTTGGTCTTACTTGCAGTGCCCTGAGAACCAAAGTACAGATTAGATGCTAAAGATCAAGCACTTGGATTTTAAAGTCTGGTCTTTGTATGGTAGCCATACATTTTTTAAATTCTCCTACATGAAGTGAGTGCATGTGATGAAAATTATGGTGCTCATTGGACTGCAGGGATAGGCAGTGGTTGCTTTCTCCATGTTCACAGGATGGCATGAGGGAGAGGGGGGTGGTGCCCTTCCTTGGTTCCCTCTTACTCTTTTCTTTAAGTTCAAGCCTGTAGCTCTATTAGAAGGGAGAAGAAGAGAGTGGGTGTTATAATAACATGTGGGCTTTGAGACAGGCAGTTCTGGAAGTTATTGAAACAAAACCATTGAGATCATTTTGTCAAGACACTATCTGGTTCACCAGTAAATGCTTTGGAAGAAAAAATCAGATCACTTACAACTTCGCTTATTTGCTGCATGAGTTATTCTGCAGATTGCTATCTACACCATCACACCTGTGTTCTTTTCTTGTATTTCCTGTGCATAGAGCAAAGTCCATCAAAGAAATTGTAGATGAACAAAACCATGTTTAGAATCAGCTTTTTCTTGTCATGTTTTGAGTGCAGAATTCATGCTGAAGCAAAGGAATTAAGTGGAGAATCTTGAGAGCAGGCAGAACAAAGCCAACCAGGCAAAGCACAAAAGAGATGCTCTGGTGCCCCTGGAATGTGAAAAGCGAGGTGCTGAGCACAGTGGCATTGTCCCCTCTTCTCCTGGCCTGGGTAACTTAATCCTGTTTGATGTAATACAGCTTATGAGAAAGATTCTTTTTTGCCATCTGATTGAGGTGACAGCAGTTCTCAAAAATACCACTTCACCACCAGAGGAAAGGAGGAATTACCACTGAATGATGAGAATGGCTGGGTGACTGCAGAGGGGGTGAGCAGAGCACATGGCGTGGCAGGGAGAAAAAGAAGAGCAGATCAACTTCATACTTTTTTCCACATGAGGATGTTTTTACATTCTTTTTGTTCAGTGTCAGTTTGTGGATATGGGTACACGGACAGCCCTGGCAAGTCATTGCACTCCTGAAAGTTGCAAGGCAGAGGAGTCTTTAGCATTTGGAGACTTTCTGTCAGTTTTGTTGATACCTCTGGAAATACTGATGCAGTTGACCTTTATGCAGTCATGTAGCTGTAGATTAAGAAACGTGCGGTGGAATATCTTCAACATAAACTGGGAATACGAAGAAAAGACTTACACAAAAAGAATGACAAGCTAAAAATAAGTGAAGCAAATTTATTGGTAGTTCCTTTTTTTCTCCAGATATGCCAGAAATTTGGTTGTTAGCAAACATAAGGTGAATATTTCCATTAAGAATAATAATAAAGATTTCTAAATTATCCTGGAGTAGGGTAGAACACAGGACTTAAACAGTTTTTAAGCCATGTAAAGTCATTGTCAATAAAGTACATTTTACAAGATTTTATAGATGGGTACACTGAAGCAATTCTGTGACTCCATCTCTGGGATCACAAAATGTGTAGAGGCAGAAATACAAATAAGAAATTAGTTTTCATGATTTCTGTAGACTGGAATTTTATTGGTATAGAAGCAGCACAATTATAGAGAAGACTGGAAAAAAATACTTTTTCTATATGTAATGCAATGCATAACTTGCCTTTGTTTATTCTTTTTTCTCTTTTCTTTTCAACTTCCCAAACAATTTTTATACTTCGGCATGTGTTGAACGACATTTTTAAAAGTAAAGCAGTACAGAGACTATGGAAAATTCTGATCTTGTTATTAAAAGTGAATAGATCTTTTTAATTCCTTGTTGATAGATTAGAGATACATTTTACTTCATTTGAGGCTTTTGTAAGCCACATTATGTCTTTCAGCTGTGTTGCTTTCCAGTTCACCAGTACATTGTGCAGGTTGAGTATCCTTGTTCTTTGGCACTGTATGGTTGAAACACAGAAACAGTAGCTTTGAATATTCCGATACATCAGGAAGCACCGCATCATTTGATTGTTCAACTGCTGCAGTATGAAGCAACTCAGTCTTTTTTGTGTACATTGGCTTGGATGTTTGCAATTCATGGCACTGTTACTTTCCTAGCTGTGTGATCTGCCCAGCTCTTGCCGTCGTGCTCCGGTACAAACACCGGCAGTATGATCAGTGTGGAGGTGTGATTGTGACAGCATAAAAGCTACAGAGTGTGCATAAAAGGAACCAAATCACTTATGCACAATTAACGTGGTCATGTTTCAGAGAGATCACCAACCCATGACTAAAATCACACCTTTATGTAATTACCTTGTTATTTTCTCTTTGATTCATATAAAATTGGTTTTTGTTGTTATTGAAGAAAAAACAGTTGCAGTAGACTATGAATTGTAAAGAATTCATCCTTAATAATATGAATGATAAGTTATAAGTGTAAGTCACTATCAAACTGTGAAGCAACGGAAAGTACAAAACATTGTGATGGAAGACTGCTTGGCTTTGAATACGTTAAATCCAGCCTAATAGGAATAGGTTTTGATGATACAGCAATAAATCTGAAGTTCGTTTAAAGGTTAAGTGAACAATTACCACAAAAATTTCTTTCTGGATGCCTAAGAGAAGCACAAAGTTACCAGAGCTAGGATTTGGAGCCAATAGTTCTGGCAAGGGATTCAAGCATCTCTTGAATGACTGCTGAATGTGGCAAAACAGACTCTTACTCTCCATAGGTAAGCTTTCTCTGGTAGGGCTGTGAGAGGAATGGGTCAGGTTCTGCAGAGCTTCCACATTTGCAATGAATTATGTGTGCTGTGGTTTCACCCTAGCCAGCAGCCAAGACTCTGTAATTCCCATTCTAGCCACTGTAAAGAAAGGTGACTCTACCCCAGCCAAAGCCAAAGCATTGTGTGACATGTAGTCTTTAATCTTTCAGTTTGCAGGGCAATCTGAATATCCATTCACCCTAACCGAAGATATGTGTATAATTAAGTTGGCATTGAGGCAGATTTTAGGTTTTGAAACCGAGTATCTGGCATTACCACACATACCATATGGGTTGTGCTCTGGCATGGAGAAAACACAACATCTTTGCTTTTTTGCCCTTACTGGTCACTTTGCATTCTCTTATGCTAGACAAGCTTTAGGCATTGCCTGGATTTCCTCTACACAGAGTAGGAATTTCACTCAGGATTCATCAGCTACAGTATTTCTTGTCAGATGCACACCATGGGTTGGCTTTCCTCCCACCACAGTATGGAATCCAGCTGTTTTTTCTGCAAGAGGACAGTCCTTGTGCCAGTCCAAGGGGCCATGGGGTTGATGAGTACTGGGAAGTCTGAGATTCCTCCACTTGCCTCCTTGTGACATTGACTGTGAGAATTTTGTCCCTTTATACATTGTCGTAAGGCTGTTCTTTACCTAGAAGTGCACACAAACCTCTGCTCCTGAGTTAGTCATACAGGAAAAACTGCATGGGGTTATTCAGTACTGCTTCCCAAAACGTGTATGTCTGAACCTCCCCAGAGCCATCAGCCCTCCAGTCAAGTTGGATTCCTCCTTTGCTTTTAATATTGGCAGTCAGACAAGTAGGAGGGTTGCTAACAGCATAATGAAAGAATTGTTAAAGCCTTAAAAAATTAATTTACATCCATTTAATATTTAGTTTCCTCTGTCCTACCAGTGATGCTAGTGGAGTCAGTGGCTGTGGCTGTGTTAGGATAGAAGTAAAAAAAAAACAAATTAGCTGATAGATTATCATACATCTGAGGTAGACAAAGGTGTGTAACTTTGGTATCCACTGAAAAAGAAAGCTTCTGTGTATCAACACTGAAATTCTGTCTATTTGTGGTTTTTGTTATAGAGGGATTTTGACTGTCTACAAATACAAGTGCTTCCTACAAAATTATTCTGCTGAATAATACTCCATTTCATTTGCTATTCCCCACCCCCCTGAAACTCTGCATGCATATCTGTTTAAAATCAGCAACAAGTGTAGCTAGTAATGAAATAATTCAAATTTAGTTTATTTTGTTTCATGATGCACAAATAGGAAGTCATTTAAGTGTGACTAATTTTATTCATCCACAGTAGTTGCTCATCTCAAATGCTATTGAAATTCAGTAATTGGCGCTCTGAAATACAGTATTTGACAGATGGTGTGGGTGGTTGTGCCATTTCCATGATAAATCTACTTAAAAATATAACCATGAGGAAGTTGTGTTCATTCCTTGACTATGGGAACATATAGATGGAAAAAGTGACAAACATGACATATGTATCTTGGTTCTTCATTTTCCTCCTATAATTATTTGAATTCTTAAACTAGTGCAAGAGAGAGGCTTCTTTTACTTGTCTTAAAAGGAGTTGCTAAAATATTCCTTCAGTAGCCTTCCTTTTCTTACACTTCCTTTGAAGTTTTTCCTATAGTGAATTACTTTTGTAATATCTTCAAGCATCAGTTAGGAAGCATTGCTCATTTTAGATGAAAACGACATAGATCTTCTCTAAGATACATTTACTGTTAACTGAAAGTATTGGAGGCTAGAGAGACGGACAGTCCTGTTGCTCCAGGGCTTACTGTTGAAACTTAGGGATGGTATAAATAAAAAATGTACTGTACTATCCAGTTTGAATTTTTTATTCTCTTTGTGTTTTAACAGAAATCACTGATGCTGGTACTAGAGGAACCCAAGATACAATTAAGGGTGTGAAAAGAAAAAAGATTGTGTCTGAAAACCACCTTAAAAAAATACCAAAATCGCCTTTGAGAAGCCCTGCTGAAGCCAAGGTTAAGCAAAATGTAGACCCTTCACCGCTAAAATCTCTTCCAGATGCCTCCGAACATGTCACAACACAGGAGCAGCTGCCCATGCAAAATGGAAATCAATGTACCAAACAAAATGGGGGAGCACTTAGCGGTGAGATAAGCGTTGAAACAACCAAATCTGAGACATCAATGCAGACAAAGCTTTCACTGACGCATCAGTCCTTAGATTTGTGTAAACAGGCAGCGGGGGATACTGATGCAAACCAACTGAACTCAGCAGAGAGGAAGCCTCCCTCAAACTCCTCATCGAGTAATACAAAGACTGACAGTAATGAATGTATTAATTTTGTTGATTGCAGTACGTCGTCGCCGTGTACACGTACTGCATTCGATGTCTTACTAAAAGCTATGGAGCCTGAACTGAACACCTTAGCACAAGAGTGCCCCCCTTATGGGATGCAAATAGAGAAACTGAGACCAAATAAAACTGTAAGCACCTCTTCTAGTCTCACGTCCAATACAATAAGTGTCCAAAATCAGTCTGCTTTGTCACAGCAGGAGTTCGCAGCTGGACCTCACTATTACCCATGTACGGTGAACAATGTGCATGTAGCAACAACAGCCAAGACGGGACAAGCACAAGGCCAATCAGTTTCTCATTCACAAGACCTTATTACTAAAACCAGTCAGCAAAATCACCAGGTTGTTATGTGTCCAAGTTTAACTAGGTCGCTGGTGCAACAGCAGAGTCAAGAAAACCCCAAGCTCCAGCAGATCTACGGCATAGCAGTAACTTCATCTGTTGTTCACACCTCATCTTCCACTGTAACTCAGGTTTTTTCTCAAAACCCCTTAGTAGCTAGTTCGTCTTCACCATTGTCAATTAACACATCAAATTCAACACACTTGTCTATAGGTCCTGTGTATAATTCAGCCCAGATAGCATCAGTTGTAAACCATGGTGTAGAACAAATATGTAACCTCTTGAAAGACCAGAAGCCTAAAAAGCTAGGGAAATACGTCTGTGAGTATTGCAATCGGGCCTGTGCCAAGCCCAGTGTTCTCCAAAAGCACATCCGATCCCATACTGGAGAGCGACCATATCCTTGTGTGACATGTGGGTTTTCGTTTAAAACCAAAAGCAATCTCTACAAGCACAAAAAATCTCATGCACATGCTATCAAACTTGGACTTGTCCTGCAACCAGATTCAGGTGGCCTCTTCTTATCTCATGACTCAGACAAAGCACTTAGCATTCACTCAGATGTGGAAGAAAGCGGTGAAAGTGAAGATGAAGGCACAGCAGATGAAAGACAAGATGATCAAGAACTGGAACCTGCACAATTAGTGAAAGTCATTTCGAGTGCAGAAACACTGCAGAAAGGCAGCCCTATTCCATTAAGCAACCCAGACTGTGTATCAGGTGACTCTTCATTACACGATGCAGAACCTCAAGTAAGGGCAGCTTTACCAAAAGTAGTTGTTCATCCTGTAAATGTTTCTCCACTGAGGGCTGATAGCCCAAAAGTGACAGAGCCAGCACCTGAGCTTGCTGCAGCACAGAGAAAAGGAGATTCTAAAGTCACAACTCTTCAGTCAAATTTAACGCATACAGCCTCATTCAAGGAGAACGACATAAAGCAGCATCAGAAGGTAGAAACAGGCCTATTAGAGGAGCAGCCGGGATCTGCAGGAGGACCAGTGCATGCTCAACTCCAGAGACAACAGGCAACTGATGGTTCTCAAGATCAGCAAGGAAAATGTCTTTTGAGCCCTAGAAGTTTAGGTAGTACTGATTCTGGTTATTTCTCTCGTTCCGAAAGTGCTGATCAAACAATGAGCCCTCCAGCTCCTTTTGTAAGGGGATTGTTGACCTCTGAGAAAGAACCAAATAAAAATCTGCCCTGTGTGCCACGAGCAAGTGGTGTGGTATCATCAGTGGTACAAACTGTTTGTGCCGAAAAAAATCTGATTCTCTCTGGCCAAATGCGACCTCCCTTGGCAACAAAAACTCTTGAGGAGCGTATCTCAAAGTTAATTTCTGATAATGAAGCTGTTGTGGATGACAAACAGTTAGATAGTGTGAAACCAAGAAGAACATCTCTTTCAAGAAGAGGAAGCATAGATTCACCAAAATCCTATATATTTAAGGATTCTTTCCAGTTTGATTTAAAGCCCATGGGAAGAAGAACTAGCTCAAGCTCTGATATACCAAAGTCTCCTTTCACACCCACTGAGAAATCCAAGCAAGTTTTTCTTCTTTCTGTACCATCCCTTGACTGTTTGCCTATAACACGAAGTAATTCTATGCCTACCACCAGTTACTCTGCAGTACCTCCTAATGTCATACCTCCCACTCATCCTCTTCGAGGAAGCCAGTCATTTGATGATAAAATTGGTTCTTTATACGATGACGTTTTTGTGTCAGGACCTGCTGCTCCACTGAACCAAGGTGGACATCCTCGAACCCTGGTTAGACAGGCAGCAATAGAAGATTCTTCTACTGGTGAAAGCCAAGGTCTTGGACCAGTGCGATCTGTAGAAGAAAGTTATCTGGGGTGCAATTTATCAAATGAATCCTTATTGCAAAGGAGCAAATCCCTGGCACAGGGATCAAATTCAGAAAAAACAAAGAAGTCCCCTCAGGTGCGAGGAACAATGTTTGAATGTGAAACCTGCAGGAACAGATACAGAAAACTGGAAAATTTTGAAAACCACAAGAAATTTTATTGTTCAGAGTTGCATGGACCTAAAACTAAAGCAGCAATCCGAGAGCCTGAGCACAAAACTGCTCCAAACAGTACACAGCCTCAAATTCTACACTACAGAGTCACAACTTCAACTGGTGTGTGGGAGCAGACACCCCAGATAAGGAAAAGAAGGAAAATGAAGAGTGTTGGTGATGATGACGACCCACAGCAAAATGATACAAGTGTACCATCAAAGAACACAGAACGCCAAAGCAAGCCAGCAAATTCTTCCAGTCTGTCAAAACACAGCACCACAGCCGTGTTAGGATCACAACAACCAAGCAAACTTCTGCTTCAGAATTCCCAAATTCAGCTTGTGGCTCGCGGCACAGATCAGACTACTGAGTCAAAGATGGCCCCGCACATTGAAAAGCAGGCAAGTTCAGCTGTGCAGGAAAAGGTGGAGCTGAAAAGACAAGGGACTGGCATTTCAGTAATACAGCACACAAATTCACTGAGCAGAAATAGCTCATTTGAGAAATCAGAGTCGTTTGAAAGAGTATCACCAGTTTCTTCTCAAGAGCCCAATAAGGCTGCAAAGCACCGCTCTTTGAATACAGTTGTAATCCAAGAAGACAGACACTCTCATCTGAGCACTCCCCAGCGTCACCAGCCCCTGTCAGAACCACCTAAAGGGGAACTTCAAGGAAGCCAATTAGTTTCTCATGAGAGAAGTGCACCCCTTCAGCCATCAAGACTTGTTCGCCAGCATAACATCCAGGTTCCTGAAATACTGGTCACAGAAGAACCAGACAGAGAGCAAGAAAATCAATGCAGCGACCCAGAAAAGACGGAAAGGTTTAGCTGGCCACAGCGCAGTGAAACGCTCTCAAAATTGCCAACAGAAAAGCTTCCACCAAAGAAGAAGAGAATTCGGTTGGCTGAGATGGAACATTCATCTGCTGAATCAAGCGTTGACTCCACACTTTCCAGAAGCTTAAGTCGGGAAAGTAGCTTGTCTCATGCCTCCAGTTTCTCAACTTCACTTGATAAAGATGAAACTTTAAAGGCTGAGAACCCTTCCAAAGCAGAGCCTGTTAGTAAGCCATCAGAATTCCTCATGATTCCTGCTGGCTCACACGCACTGGCAGTACCTGGACCTCATTACCGGGAAATGAGACGTGCTGCCTCAGAGCAAATCAGCTGCACTCAGCCCTCAATGGAGGTTGTGGACTACAGGAGTAAGTCTTTCGACTGTGGAAGCATGTCTTCATCAAAACCTGTCCCACTTGTAGAGGTAGCCACTCCGAAAGTGCCGTCTGCAAATGGAGCTGCTGGACACGTGCCTCTGCTAGAAAGGAGGAGGGGGCCATTTGTAAGACAAATATCTTTAAATATTGCTCCAGAAAATCAACAGCCTCAAGTGAAGTCGACTTCTTCATTGCAGGCAGCTCATGTGACAGATGTGCCCACAGTGCCATTGCACAGACTGCAGACCTCTGGCAAATCCTCGGTGGAGTTTCCTTCAAGTACTCAGCATTCACAGACTAACTCCAGGCCTCAGTCAGCGATTCAAAATTGTAATCCTGTTAGCCTGTCTTCGCATCAGCAGCCTCTAGATCCCATGTTGAATAATCAAGGCCAGCCATCCTTGACTCATCAGCCTTCCCAGCCATCTACTAAAATATCAGCCCAAGGGGAGCAAGCAAGCACAAACTCGCTTTCTTGTCATCCTGATGAAAAAAAGGACTGTTTTGCTCCAAAGTATCAACTTCAAGTTAAAACATTACATATAGGTCAGCCATACTCTTCCAAATTGCTAAAAAATACTTTAACAACTCAGACTGGTCCGAGTCAAGTTGTGGTGGACCAGAATGCATCTTCCTTTGAAGTGCAGACAAAACTCTCTGACGTGTCTAATCCATACTCTGTGCCTCCTCTAAAGCAAATTGTTCCTAATAACTGCAGCAGTCAGATACATCAGATTCCTCCTTTTGTGGTTCCCGTCCGTATTCAGAGCAGTATGCCATCTTATGGCTTTGCAACTGTTACACCCCTGCCTCACATTTTAGTGACCCAGGATCAGGGCAGTCAGTCCATCTGCAAAACAAATGTTCTGATGGTGCCAACGCTTGAAGGCAAAACTCAGCTGCCAAAATCTCACAAAGATCATCAGAGGACTTTGCCAAATTCATTTGAATTTGAAAATTCACCACTGGAAAGTGGAACCAGAAACTCACCTTTGTCAAGCTCTTCGAATATCATTCAGAAAGTGCCAGTTAGCGGACTCTTCCCTCAACCAGAAGTTACAGCTTCAAGTAAACGAATGCTTTCCCCAGCAAACAGTTTAGATATTGCCATGGAAAAACAGCAAAAACGTGTTAAAGATGAGAATGGAGCTGCTTATATGACAGATGCTACACCATTGCATTCACTGAATGTTAGATCTAATGACCCTACTAGTAAGCAAAAGAAACCAGTTTTGGTAAGACAGGTTTGCACCACAGAGCCTCTTGAAAATCACGTCTTGGATCCTGATGTTGTTACACAGCGTGAAAAAAGTAGCAAGGCCAGTACTTCAGACCTGCCTGATCATCAGTCATCTGACACTGGGATTTCAGAAACCCTAAAGAAGTCACCAGAATCCAAAGACCTTAAGTCTTCCACATCACCAGTGTTTGTAGTTAGGAAACCTTCTGAATTGTCTCCAGTGAACAGCCAGAGTTCTCTTCTCAAGGCTGTAAGTAGCAGCCAAGAAAGAAGGTCCCCAGCTAACAGTGATGAGAGCACCCACATCAGCAGCCCGGGCCAAGCAAAGCCTGTAGCGACACTGGCTGTGATGAATGCAGGAGAAGTGCAGAGGTTGTCATTTCCAAGCCTCAAGACCACAACAAATTTTACCTGGTGTTACCTCATGAAGAGAAAACCATTGCACGTGCTGCAAAATGATCAAAAAATCTCCGCCTATTCTACATGGACCATTAGTCCCAACAACCCAAATCCACTCGGTTTATCGACAAAGGTAGCCCTCTCCCTGCTCAATTCCAAACAAAAAGTTGAAAAACCACTGTACACTCTAGCAAGAACTACACACCCCAGATCTGATGTATTGGTCTATTCAAGCAAGTGGAAGAACAGCTTGACCAAGGTACTTAAACTATCTTTGATGTTTACTGATCATTTACAGAGGATTTGCTTTGGAAATCATGCTTCTTCATATTTTGGAGAATGTAATATGCCTGACACATACCATATATGCGCTTATTTATTCTAATTATGCTGGATCAAACTAAAAAGATCTTAAGTAATTCAATTAGGAAACCTGTTCATAAGGATTTATCAATTTTTAATGGAAATTAGTTCCTGAGCTTAAATCTGTGTATTGAATGTTCATTGTGGCAGGAATGTGTTTGCCTATTTTTTTGTCATGTAAAGGGTAGAACAAAGTCTGATATAAATATTTTTTAAACACTTCTAACTTAAATTAATTTAAGATCATAATTGCATATTTTGCCTTAAAAGTCAGATAAGGAAAGCACAATAAGGGTATTTTCTGCTTCAGAAGAGTGCTCGGCTTGAACAGATGTCCATTGATACACCATGAAAACAGTTTTTACCATCACTGATCATCTAATTGTGAGAGGAACAGTATGCCTTTTCCCTTTCTCCCACCTCGGTTAATCAGTGGTGTGAAATAATGACAAAAATAGCAAAGTTTAAACAAAATTGCCACTGCCATAAAACCACTGACAACTTCTTGGATTGATATGGCTCCAAAGATAACATTAAATCTTGTGCCAAGGAATGTAATCCAGGCAAAGGTTGTGACCCACATAAAAAACCACATCATTCCAGAGTCCAAAGTGACAGAGCAAAATTGTCTCTTGTTATTTCCTTAGCTGTTTTGGGGCTGCACAGATGTGATCAAGATTTTACTTGCTGGACAGTTTTGTTATGGACAGGACCGTTTAGACTGGGTTTGGTGTTCCTTGGTGATTGAACCACCACTGTGCGTGGGTGAAGGTGGCTCTTAGCCCTGCATTATGGCAGCAGGTGTCTGTGTCTCTGTAATGGACCCAGTAGTGGATTTTATTGTCCCATCTACTGAAGCTGGAAAGCTCTCTGAAGTGTGCAGCATGGTTTCACGCTTTTCCTTGCTCCGTGCTGTGTACGCCGTGCCTTTGGTGCCAAACACATTGGAGCTGGCAAAAACAGGGCATCAGCTAAACCACAGACCTTCCTTTCCCCATGATCCTTCAGGGCATGAAAATGGTTTGACAGGGAGGTAAAAGCAACTGTAACATGTCCTACTGCCACCAGCAAAACGTCCCAGACATTGGCACTCAGGGTCCATAGGCCAGCAGTCAGTCTAGAGGAGACATTCCGCAGCCTCAGAAAAAGACCCCTATTTGTGTGGGTGTTGAGGGACAAAAACTGCTGCTGTCAGAGGTCACCCTGGAATGTTTCTGTGT
Organism: Dicaeum eximium; assembly: GCA_013396995.1. Taxonomy (NCBI): domain Eukaryota; kingdom Metazoa; phylum Chordata; class Aves; order Passeriformes; family Dicaeidae; genus Dicaeum; species Dicaeum eximium. Next base: position 15,069 of record VWZP01004041.1, on the reverse strand, counting down.
CTGCTAAATGTTTTGCTAAGATATAACATTGTCAGTGGGGAGGAAGGCAATAGGAAGAGAAACTCTGTGTGTGATAGGAAGAAGTAGTTTCAGAATTACAGGGCGAGTTGTGAAGATATGCTGAAACCTTTAAGGCCAAAAGGGCAGTGGAGTTAAACGTGGTCCTCCTGAAATCAGTGGGAGACTTGCTAGCATTTATATTGGAGTTCAAAACTTTATCCATAATGTTCCCTGCAGAAAATGCATACAGGCTGCTGATTTTGTTTTGGTGCTGTAGTTGAATCTAATCATTGGTTCCATGTTAGTGTGCTGCCTTGGTTTAAACTCTTACTACCTTTTCCTTTTCGGTCTGCTTCCTCATACATTTCATGAGATGTTGCACTTAAATAGTGCTAAATTTAAAAAAAAAAAAAAAAAGGGGAAACAAATGTTTAGCTTTTTTCATTGTATATAGTTGAGCGAGTCTTTCTAAGGCAAGTCTCACATCCTTGTGTTATTGAGTCATGTTTGTTTTATTTTTGAAGAACAGTCTATCAGAAGAAATTCTGTGATAGCAAAGCAATTGTATGCCTCTTGAAACACAGATTTTCTGTACAAACAAATTCTGTTTAGAATACAAATAATGGATAATAATATTTTTTAAAAATATTTTGACAGCACTATTTTAAAACACTCCAGGAGTGCTTAAATGCTGTAATAGGCAGCTGTCAGGTACATTTACAGTGCTTCTGCCACAAAAGAAACACAGTTACTAATCTTTCCTCAGTCTTTCTTGCTGACATTTTGAATGAAGCACATGAGCATGATGGAAATGTGGAGTTTTTAAGCTCTGCTTGGGCTGATTTACAGGCTTTGCTCAGAGCCATTGCTAAGGAAAAAAGTGCAGCAAATAGCACCAATTAAAGTTTAATTGGCACCTCAGATCGTATGAGCAAGCTTTACCATGGCAAAAGTTAAAAATTTCAAAGACCTGATAGGTTTTTCTATCTAATACTTCCAGAGTTTGTCTGCTTTCCCTTCTAATGATTTAGGTAACAGGATTTCAGCTGTTTTCCAGAATGATGCTGCTGCTGCTGCTACAATATACCTCTGTGTTACCAGTCTTCAGTTAGACCTGGTAATGGAATAGCTGATGTCAATTCGGAATCTTCCTCACAGAAGCCATGTTTAAAAAAAGCAAAAACTGAAATTCCTCAGCTCAGGCCCAGTAATTCCACTGTTTTGGTTTTGTTTTTTTTTTTTTTTTGTTAGAGTCTGAAGATGGAAAACATTGGAGATAATTTTGGAAATTAATATTCCATTAAAAAAAAACAAACACAGAACCAAAAAACCGAGCACAAACAAAGCCAACAAAGAAAATAGCAAATAATTCTAAAAAAAAAAAGTGGTTGATTTTCTCCTTTGAAGCTTGGCAGGGTCCTGAGTTCCTTGGGGAACCATGTTTTGGATTGCAGGTGTTGGGAGTTATGTTTGCTCAAGTCGTTTGCACATTTTAACCCTCATCTGACAGCGAGCTTTTAAGTGCTACCACAATCCAATTTATGAATAATAATAAAAAATGCAGTACTGTTATGTCTCACCTCCTCTCTCACATCCATAGCCCTTTCCAGACTCATTTGTTGTATTCTGCTCGTGGGGCTGTAACTGCTGATCTTCTCACTGAGATAAAGCAACTTGCTGAGCTGCTCTGGGTTTGCCCCCAGAGCTAAACCATGTTTACAGACACCTCGTGCTGCTGCATAACCGCTACTAATCACTGTCACCAAAAAAGGCAGTTCTTTCAACAATAGGTACCATGGGAAAGGAGGAGACACGTGAACAAAATGCAAACAAAAAGGAACCCTGGCACTTTGTTTGCTCTTCACAATTCACTGCTCAGAGGCAATAGGTGAAGTTGCCACGTTCCAGTGATTCAGATAACAAACTACAAAATGTTATTGTGAAGAAGCTCCTGGAATGAGTGCAGCATGTTAAAATGTAACAGGAGGTTTCACCTGCATGAAAAAGGCTTATTTTTTAGATTACAAAATCTAAAAAATAGAAAGATTATTATTTAGATTTATTTAATTATTTTTTAGATTACAAATTTTTTTTAGATTACAAAATAGGTCCATCCTCTTTTTATTTTATTGTTCCATTTATTACTACTTTTCACCAGTTTTCCTCACTTGAATTCACTGGTGTTATATCGGGAGTTCTTTCTCAAGCCTCCACATCGATCTTGGCTCTTCTCGCTAAAGTAAATCAGTAGTCTGTGCAATATTCCAGGGTGATGATTTTTGAGCAAGGATAGGCTGAAGAATGGAAAGTTTCTCCTAACTGTGGAAAGCTTTCCTTTCTTGGATGATACGCCACAACAGTCCAGCTCACCACTGGAAAGTAGTTAAATGAAATGCAGAGGATTTTTATGTGTAAACTAGTAAAAGTTTAAAGATATTAAAAACATTTTCCCCAAGTGGCTGTGTGCCAGTGGGAAAAATGGTTAATGAATATTCTAATCTGAAATTTATAACTTTGATGATTCAGGCTGTGAGCATGTTTTTTTTCCAAAGGATGTTGTAAAGTACCAGAAGTATCTGTTGAACTCTGGTCTCTGGGCAGCCCTAAGAGCACTGTTCTTTTCTTTTCAGTTTTATACCAGTAATTGAATACAGTGGAGTTAAATTGGAGCAAAATGAGTAAACTAGAAATGAATCATGGTCTTTGTCTCTATGGGAGTAGAGAGAAGTTTCTCTGTCAGAAGGCAGAAGTAATGATAGAGAGAAACATTTTACAGCACTGTTGTTTTTCTGCCCTTTCTACCAGTTTGTGTGGGCCTTGGGGGGATTTCAGGTGAGGTACATTAAAGGATTTCCACACAAGAAACTTAGAGACTTGTTGCTCTTTAACATGTACAGAGGGGCCAAGTCATTTTCATCATCAATTTGAAATTTTTCAGAAAAAGCTTAACAGACCACCTTTTTTCATTGTCAGTGAGCATTTCTGTAGATTTCTGTGACAGAAACTCAATGTTTCTGTTACTCCGATGTCAGCATTTTACATGTCCAAGACACTGAAACAATTTCCTAAAGCAGCAAATAACCATTAAACTAAAGTACAGCAGGGGGAGGTAAATAACTTTAACACATACATTGGGCTGTCTTATATCTGTATATAAACACGTGTTTAAAAAAATAGAATGGGTAGTGGGAACGTCAGAGGTACTTGGTTGCATGATAGTTTTTGCATTCTGAGTGCTTTTGTGAATATACAACTTATTATAATAGCTTCATCAAAGTCTGGATAACAATGTGGGTCTAAGACTTCTGTAATCTTTCTTATTCCTTTCACTATTTTTCACTACTTAAAATTAAATCTGGGGGAAAAAAATTGGTATAAAAAGAAAGATTGAAAGTAGTATTGAAAGATCAGGCACTTAAAGACTGCATTATTTCAGCTGCTGGGAATATTTATGTGGTTGGTTTATTGTGTGTATTCTGTATTTTCCACAGCTCTCTTCCTGTTAAGCTACAAATCTCACCTTGCTACTCTTTGTTTGCAGTGGAAACAAAAGCAGTTCATGTGCCAGGTAGTGAATAGGAACTGCAGAATGGCTGAGTTACGATTATTGGAGCAGCCTTCACTTCTGGTACTTCTCATCCAGAACATCATCTCCTTTCACCTTGTATGAGTGCTGTTAAAACATGCAGGGTGAAATTTCTTTCTTCCTACACACAGGCAGAGTTGTCATGTGTGCTTTGGTAGAAGTGCTCAGACGTTTGAAAATGCAGCCTGGATCAATCCAGAGGGCTGTGTGACTGGGGTAGTGCTTGTGCATGTGCAGCTTCCTGAGGCTTTCAGTTGAATAGGAATATGCTTTTCCTCTGATCTGTGTTTATTCCTTATCGTGTGGGAATTGGAAGTGAAGGCTGTGTCTGAGGCTGCATGAAGGACAATGGGCAAGGACCAGGTGCCAGACTGATGTCACCCCTCAGTGTATGTAACAACCAGCATAACTGATCAGTCATTTTAAGCCAGCCAGTGAAGTCATTCCTCTTGCCAAGAATTCACAAGCTTAGAGCATTAAATTTTGTAATGAGTGAAAAACATAAGGCCAGACTTTTTTTTCTCTCATCATTTTATTCACTTATCAATATGAGCAAATGAGGTAAATGTGCCAGCTACGTGGGTAGAACAGTTTATAAATATAGCAGTAATAATTGCTGGCTAATTGGATCATTTCTTCATTGTTGCCCATTTTATAAATATCCTAGAGTTGGAAGGAGTAGATTTTAATTGGCAGATGTTGGGGGAACTCATCCTCCTTTAAAACAAAACAAAAAAAAAGTTCCTTGACTGATAATCAGGGAAAATGAAGAAATATAATCTTGTTCTGCTAGACAACTGCATGCTTTTTCTTGTAATTTGGTCTGGCAGTAGGACTTTAAGTGTAGCCTCTTGCTTTGGAAGGGTTCTGGAACCCTTGTTAATAACCTCACCAAATCGGGAACAGTCAGTCTCCAGAGCAAAAGAGCTGTAGTTCTTGAAAAATATTAGCACTCAGAAATGTTACCTGTTAATGAGCTCCCAAGGTACAGCCCTCCTTCCCACCCTTCTCCTCTCTGCTGTGCCGTGGGAAGGCGCTGCTGTGTCCTGGGTCAGCAGACAGGTTGGTGCAGGCACTGCTGGTCAGGAAGCACTTCGGTTTGATTGTACACATCTTTCTGGGAAGGCTGTCTGTGAGCTACAAAGCATCACCCTTCATCTTCCCAGAACAAGGAAAAGGAATATCTTACTTCAGACTCAAAGCATTCCTGGTTTCCTACAAGGCCATAATCTCTGTATAGATTTAGCAGGCCACAAACAGGCAATGCATAGTAGGGAAGAAGTTTAGCAAAGTATATGTTTTGTTTCATGTACCTTAATAATTTTAAAAAGCATATATTAGAATTGTGGCTTTTATGATGCTTTTATTCACCATAACTTGAATGTTTGAATAGCATATGAAAGACACTAATTTTAATGGTAAGCATATCTCATTTTCTTTCAGAGAGCATTAAATAGGAAAAAATTGACTCCAACTGAATTCAGCAATAAGGAAAACTCTGAATCAAGTACTGAGCATGATAAAGAAAACTCATTTATCAAAACTGTACCAAGAAGAGTTAAAATATTTGATGGAGGGCAAGTATTGCACTTTGTATACTAGATATTATTGGGAAGATATTTTTTCCTTGATCCTAGACTTTGCAGAGATGTTGCTTCCTGATTGATTTATTTTAAACAACAGTTCCCATATTGTGGTCTGTGGATGTTGGTTTATGTTTCCAAGAAAAATGGAAAGTCATCAGTAGCATGGAGCCATGAGAGTTATGAGAAGGGGTAATAAAATAAAGAACAGTAGGCAGTGCGATTCGTTTTTTTTCCAGGGAATGAGCATTAATCAGTGCTAAAGCCAGCTAGATACAGCCAGAGATGTAAATTCTGTTCCTATGTTTCTCTTACATGATAAATAATACCTATTCTGCAGCAAGGTTGTATAACTGTAACTGGAGAGGAAATAGTCCAGGGGCTAAGCAGCAGCCTGCAGTGCCATCTCTGTCTGGCAGCTTGCTGTGGCATACACAGGCTGGAGAGCTCTGATTTGAAAAGTGCCATGGAAATATTTACTGAGAGCCCTCCTCCCTGCACCATAATACTTTAAATCTGTTCCCTTATATAAATAACAGTTGCTTTAGCCACAGTGTTGCACTGTGTAAAACATCTTATAAAACAGACTTTTAAATAGAAAAGTGCCAGTGACACCTGAAAAATTTTGTAGCACAAATAGCGCCTATTTGATTAGTCTGGATGGTCAGCTGTAGGGCTTTAGTTACTGGTTTCCAGTTTGAACCTAGTCTAGGCCAGCATTATGAGCAGCCCAGGTAAAATATTGTTGTGTCTTTGCTCAGATCCAGAAGTTGCAAGGACCAGGTCACAAAAGCTTAACACAACATTTGGCATCCTTGAGTGGAAATATGAAGGGCGTAACTGAGTCCAAATGACTTTTTCCATCTAGAGACAGTCCCCATAGGCTGAGTCAGGAGGACATTGATAGGGAATTTTAAAGACTTTCTCATTGTAACTGATGTTATTCCTTTTCTACACAAGGCAAAGCCTCAAAGATGCTCTTTTAAGCTCCCTCATGGTGCTCAAACCTGCTTCCAAGAACTGACACCTTTAAAAAATATGTTCCTGTGTCACTAAGAGGAAATTTGAAACCTTTAAATACTTAGTATCAACAGTACCTTTATTAAAAAAGATGAGCTGCTATTCCTAAATGTTTAAATCTATGATGAGCTAGTGATAAATATAGATATGAATTTAACAAATACATGCAGGAGTGAGCAGAAAAAAAGCGTGGTTGGTTTTGTTAGTCATTGATTTTCATCTAATGTGTTATTTTAAAAATTCTGGTAGATTAGGGTTTCTAGCTGGTTTCTAGCTGGACTCATTTTCCCTTTACAACCGATTGCCTTACTCTTATGATGCTGTTATTAGGTACAAGTCAAATGAAGACTATGTGTATGTGAGAGGGAGAGGGAGAGGGAAGTATATCTGTGAGGAGTGTGGAATACGGTGCAAGAAGCCCAGCATGCTGAAGAAGCACATTCGCACACACACTGATGTCCGTCCTTACCACTGCAATTACTGCAACTTTTCCTTCAAAACTAAAGGTAAGGCTACTTTACTGGGTATGTTTTTTCCTCTTTTCCTTTCTACTTTAAAGTAGAATTCTTTTCTTCTCACAGTTGGCTGTTCATGAGGTTCTCTCTCTGTGGAGTTTTATTGTCTAATGCTTCAAATATTTGTAGTTCCTTATTTGCTGCTTTTCCTTTGTCTTCTGTATATTTATTAATATGATCACACCTTCATATGAATAAATTGTCTGGCATCCCACGGTGGGTGAGAAATTGGAGAGGAAGAGGGAAATCATGGAAGTATGATGAAAATTTGGTGAGGACAAGTGGGATTGTTAGCTGCTCATCCCATCACAGAGATGGGACACAGAATTTTAAGTCCTTTACAGTGTCTTTTGGAGGTAGGAGATGGACATATTTGGTACACATATTGGCACTCAACCAATTGTTCTAGGAAAGAAGTTGGCCTCTAATACATTACTGTATTGAAATTCTTTTTTTGTGCCCTTGAAGGACAAAGGTTCGCTTTCCACTTGACCTTCTAAGATCCAGAGTTGGATGTCTACTTTTTAAAGCCTGTTTGTAACTTCAGACACTTAAATGCATCCCAGTTTATGCGGGCAGTATGTTAAACAGTGGTACATCCAGGACTCAAGTGAAACAAACAGAAGTTCACAGCCAAAATAATTTCAGAAAAAAAATTCTAAGCAGTAACATTTTTCTTGGCTTTGAACATCATTTAGCAATAATTCCCCCCCCAGGCTGTAACCTCAGGAACATTTCTGTTTTTAGTGGGTTTGTCACTACTCAGCGGTTGGGTGGAAAACTTCCAAGAAATAACCCAGTGCTGCACAAAGTGGGATGAATAGGCTTCAGATGTGTCAAAACTCATCACTGCATCCCACTGACAGGCTGGGTCATCATATTGCCTTTACAATGAAATGCTGGAGTGCAAACCCAGTAAATTCTCATTATGGTTTTTGCAGAGGAGAGGTGCAGGCCAAGTTCAAGCAGTTAAGTTGTGCCCATGTAAAGCTCTCCCTGGTTTCAGTTGTAGCAGATACTTGTATTCACATCCTCTTCTGCATTTGCTGTGCCTGGCTCTTGCCATTGCTGCTGGCAGTCAGGTCACACAGTTGGGTGTTTGATGTTTGATAAGCCCCTCTTCATGACAGGACAGTGTAGCCAGCAGCTTCATGAAGGGTGCAAAAACTGGACAATTTGCTATTTAGGAGTCAATATATTCGCAACAATTATTTCAACATTTGGGAAGAGTTACCACCTTCATTTCAAAGCAGAAATAAAGTACTCCATAACCATAGAAGAGTCAGCATTATATTTTAATTTTTCTTATTTAAATACTCAGAGAAACATTTTTTGTGGTGTTTAAGATGGGCAGTTACTTCTAGTAACATGCATTTCGTAAATATCATTTACAGATCGGAGCCACTCATAGCCATTTCTTGATATTTAGCATATTTTCGTTTTAAAGGAGAAGGGGAAAGCAGCCTGTGAGGCCTCTCAGCTACACATTCACTTTTGAGATTCAGATCAAGTATGTTCATGCTCTGATTTTGAATAAAATTAACATGTTTGCTTAAGTTGGCATTGAAAATGCTTACACTAAAAATAGAATTCATCAAATACTGGAAGAGCTGCAAGATACAAACTTCAGTTTCACTGATAGTTTCCTGTCAAAATGACTTTGAATCACCCTATTTTATACTTTGTCATAAACAAAGGAGGGATCTCTTACCCCAGTACAAAATACATAATAATTTAGAATTTCCATCCTCTTCTATTTTATCTCAATAAAAAACTCTGAAATGTAGACAGCGAGTTGGTAGCATTCAGGATGGTGAATCTGCTGCAGCCCTTGACAGCTTGCATTGAGGGACAAGGTTCTAGCAAGTGTGAAATCAAATTATAAGGTTGTTATAAATGTACCTGAAAAAGAGATGGACACATTGAGCATATATTTGTAGACATTTGTGTACTCACAGAGCATGTAATTTATTTTCTTTAAGGAAATCTAACGAAGCATATGAAGTCAAAGGCACATAGCAAGAAGTGCATGGATCTGGGAGTCTCAGTAGGCTTAATAGATGACCAGGATGGAGAAGAAGAATTTGGTAAGAAATTTAAGTCTTCTTTCTTTACTGAATTACTGTGTCTATTTTGTCATCTCAGCTTCTTACCCTTTCTTTTCCAAAGCTCTTTGGAAAAAGCTCTTTTGATTCTTGTACAGGGAAAAGATACAGAGATAAAAACCTTAAAAGCTAGTCCAAGGGAGCCAGAAACACTGGAAAAACTTTCACTGAAAGAAATGACAAGCATATGCTAAAGATAAATTGCTGATGAATTTTTCACAAAGTGTTATGCAGTTTAACTTTATCACTTTCACAGATAAATATGACAGGATTGAAAATACCAGAAAAACAGCTGTTTGCCTAGAAAAAATGCAGTCAAGTGTAGTGCTTCTTTGAAAATAGTTGTGCATGAAATGGTCCAAGTTTTGGGATGCATATTTCATAGAAATTAAGTCACTAACGTGCCACACAAATCACAAATATGTTGCTGAGTGCTTTGCAACGAGGTTAATCATTTTCCAGCATAGAATTCTGTCCTCCTTCACAAGTATTTGGGATAAATCTGCAGACAGAGAGCATACGGAAATTAAAAACATTATTCATCTTGACCTGTTCTTCATTAGTGATGAGAATGTTTTCAGAATTCATGTGTTTACTGAAAACTGGAATTCTGCACTTCCCACGTCCCAAGAAGACTCTGCTGAAGAGGAGATGAGATCAAAGACAGTCAAAGAGGGCCAAACCAGCTTCATGAGTGACTTGCTCAGCATGATAAGAAAGGTGTACCTGCACCAGAGCCAGTGAAATGGAGAACAGGATTGTGCATTAGGGCTGTTTGGGATCTCAGCATGTCTCAGTGCAGTGATGGCATTTTTCCCTTCCTCACATTCCTCTGTGGGGAGATGGGTCGTGTTGCCTTGCCTTGGTGTATTTTTCTCCCTCCAGTGGAATAGTTTACTAGATTGTGGAAGAAGCTTGGAGAAAAGAAAGCAGTGGGGGTCTTTATTTAAACTGTAAGGGAGAAGAAAGATGAATGCACTTGCTTCCATATGACAACCACCGGCAGAATAAGCGAATCATCTTGGATCTAATTCTAAATAATGGTGGGAATATGACTCAGCCGCTGTGATTCAGTAGTGCACTAGGTAGAAAGAAACCTGCATTTTTCCAATTTTTGGCCTTCTTCAATATACTCCTTTTTCATAAACAAAAAATACATTTCCCTTCACAATTTGAGGTACCAGATGAATAATACAGAAGATAAGCACCAGGACAAATTACTGTCTTTTTCCTTACAGAGCAACAATTTTTATTAATATTTTCAATCTTCACATGATGGAAAAATAGTCACTTTTTTAAGCAATGTTCTGTAGCATTTGACATTTTTGTGAGTTTCCTAAGCTCACAAACAGGTGAACAGATATTTCCATTTACTAGGGACTGAAAACAGTTTATTGATTGATAAATTGATATTCCCAATTGCATACATTAAAAGTTGCATTTGTGATTATAATGCAATGGGAAATGTTTCAAATGTTAACTGAATTTTCAGTAACACAGGGTGGAAGGAATTCACTTCAAACATTTGTTGAAAGAATGCTTTCCTTTGACTTCAAGACTATTCGATTGAGAAAGAGAGAAGCTTTCCCTTTTTACATATCATGCACAGGCATGTTTGACCATAGTATAAATATGTTATATATTCCCTGAAATATGTTCTTTGCTCAGCACAGTAATTACTTAATAAATGAAATACTCTATTTTGGAAAAAAAGCACAGACACTCTATGGGATTTGCTACATAATCCTTGAAATTCTTAATGGAATTTAATTTTATAGCTACAATGCCTGGTTTTTCTTTTCCCTGAAACAGAGGACATAGCTCTTCTTGTCTTTAACTGGAACCCCAAATGAAACAAAAAAAAACCTCGGTGATAAAATGCTGCCTTTTCCAAAGGATCTGGCTCAGGTACCCATAGCAAAACCAGTAGTGCAGCACAAAGTTCAGCACTAGATACCTATCCAAGAATCAGGGTAATTAATGCCCTGATAAAGGTGCATTTGCTGCAGCCAAACCAGTCCAGCCTCTCCAGTTGCTGCAGAGCACAGGGCATTTACAATTATCCACAGAAATTCAGCGAGCAGCCCTGGACTTCAAAAATGTGATTTCGTTTGTCTGCTCACCTGGCCAGCCATGAAGATCTGTCTCATGGTAATTCAGAATCTTTCTTGTCAGCCTATTTTTAAGGCAGAATCAGGAGGGGAAAAAAAGTGTGATGTATTTGCATACATGTTTTTATAGTGTGGTTCATTTGCCCTCTCTGAAATCCTGAATGTGCTAATTTTAGGCAGCATTTGAATCAGCTTCAACCACCTCTTTGGCTGCCCTTTCCCCAGGGCAGAGCAGCAGAGCTCACACTGGGGCCAGCACCCCTTGTGCCAGGTCTGGGCTCCAGGGACAGCCCTGGCAGCAGCACGTCATCCACAAAGAACAGGGTGATGGGCCGTGGGTATTGAGCCACACTTGTGGTGTTACATCTTTGGCCCTTCCACCCCTCCTCCCTCTGGTATGCATTGCTGGCACAGTTGTGCCACATATCCTTCAGATGTTTTAAAAACCAACGTCTTAAAATGCTTTGATTTTGGGGGTTTGGTTGTTAAAAATATTCTGTCTCTTAGAGAGTGGTCTGTCTACTCCCATTGCTTTCCTCAGCTGCAAGGCAACGTGAGAAGCAGTAGAGGAAGGTGCAGAAAATCTGATAAGAAATAATTATGAGCTCAGAAAAAAACCTTCTTCCTGAAGACTGTGTGAAATTGGCCCATTTCCTAACCTGTAGAATGTCTGTCTGTCTATCTGTCTGTCTCCACCTAATTCATTATCTGAACATTTGGAATACTGATTATTCTTATGGTAATAGAAATGTCTGCACCTTTGCTGAAAGTAATTAAGCTATATGTCTTCCACTAGAATTCCTCTTTGAATTAGAGAATTTACCCTGAAATTTAAGAATGCCACTAAAGGAATTTGCTGGTTAGTGTCTTTTGTAGTTTTTTTAAAGGCTGGGTAATCACAGTTATTTGAATATACAATTTTTAAGAATCATATGAGAAGCTAGCTGTGACTGACAGCAGTACAGATTAAATGGATGCAAACTGAACCAGGAGTGCAAAGACATGCACAGTCCTGAGCACAGGCAGACACACACACAGAGTGTGTTTTTTCTGTAATCTGAGAAGCTGAAATTTTGTTGTGCTGTGGTATCTTGGGAAAGAAGAAAGATGCTCTCTAGCTGTCTAAGACTGTATGTGATCAGAGCTTTTAACATAGTATTCTTTGTATTTGGACTTGTCATCATTTGGGTATTAGTAAATACTTTCTGGCCTGGGTTTTTGTATTCAAAACTATTCCCTCATCCATTTATCTTTCATCTTCTGCTCTGTGGAATGTTCTTGTCACCAAAATACAGGGTTACAATGTGAGGAATGTTAATATCTGAATTAAATTGTCAGAGGAGGTGAACTGTTTAGTGTGACAGACTGCAACTGGGGATATCCTCTTTGGCCCTGCTCACAAAACATTTTGCTATCCAGTCTTAAAAACAACAATAATTTGTGTTCAAATTAAAACAGTTAAAAAGTTTAAACTTGTAATAAGCTAATGTATGAATGGAATGGTATATCTGAGTAAACTTGCACAAGAGAATTTCTTGATAATTAAATCAGTAGATGGGCAGCACATTTAAGGGGTTTCTGTGCAGAAATTATATCCCAAAATATTCATTACTTTACCAGTTAAAAGACCTAATTGTAAGTTTCACATACATATTTATAGATACCTACACAAAAACACACTAAGAAAATGCTTTCATTTTCTGCAGTATTATTACCACAGTTCTAAGTTAATTAGCTATATGTTACTTATAGTAGATTTTAAGTGAGTTTCAATGGCTCTTCATTAGCTTAATCATGACTCAGTCTGTGTTTTCACTGAATCTGCATTTAAGAAGTAAAAATAAATTAAAATCCTTGCAATAATATCCTCCTTTTACAAAGAGAATGGAAAGCTGGTTCTGTGTAGTTTACAATAATTATTTTTAAAACTTTTTTTGTTAATATCAGTGTTTATTCTTCAACTAGATTTACATTAGGCATGCTGAAGCCCTATACCCACAGCCTGACATTAGACTATCTAGTGCTAAGTTTGATTTACAATATACAAATTACTTATGGAAGTTTAGGTGTAAATAATCTCTTTAAGCAAAAATTGCTCTTACTTTTTGGTGTAGTTTCACTTCATTACTTTCTGTGGTCTTAGGAATGAAAGTCAAAAGACCACAGATTTTTTTCTTCTCGTTTCTGAGGAGCCCTGGTGATCACCAGTCTGAATTTAACCCAGTAGATGTCACTGTGAGTCCTGTTAGAGGGTGATGAGCAGTGGACAGTAGCGGAAGCAAGACTGAAATCAGATAACTGGAGGCTATGAACAGGCTTAGAATGACAGGAGGATAGCAGGGTTGGGTACAGATGCTGGCATGGTTAACTGTGTCTTGTTTACCACTCTTCAAGTTTGTGTGAATGGTTGTGGAATGATCTATTGCAAGTCTAATACAACAGGTGAAAGGCAAGTCTAAGTTGTAATTGTTTAGAAGAATGGGGTGAATTGATGACATACAGACCTCACTTTTGATTTATGATCATATAATGACATGCTGAAAAATACTTCTGCCTTTCTTGCCATAGTCTACATTTTTTCTGAAGTTTGATGGAGACTATATAGAATATAGAATGGATGCTTTCTTTTTAAATGCTTTTAGGTAAATGCCAACCCATAACGAGATCTTCCAGAACTTGAGACAACAAACATTGTTTGTATTACTCAGGTGCTAAAAGCCAATAAATGTAGTAAATTTAAATTTAGATGCTAATAGATAGTGAATAGATACTTAGTAAACAATGTCTTTAATCTGCATAAGTAGAGCTAATGGCAGTCATATAGTTACCTACATAACTGCACATTTCCTTAGGAATCTGTAAAACTGAGCAGTCCAGACTTGTATTTTCAAACCGTTCTTGTCTTCCTGCCACAGAAAGAATGAAAATGAACATTCTGCTCTTTATGTGACATCTACTTAAATATGATTAAGTTATAATTAAATGTGACTAAGTTATAAGCTTTTGAACTTCATCACTGGATTTGGTACGGAAATGGCTGAATCTGTAGCAGGTCCTCAGTAAGTCAGGTCATATGGCAATGATACTGCAATTAAAATTAAAAGCTGTAAGTTGAGGTTCTGAAGAACCTTTGTTTTAGTACTTTGCAGTATGATGATAATTAGATGGCTGTTGTTAAAACCAAATACAGTAAAGATTCCTATATGAAAAACTCCTAATAAAATGAAAAACTTCAAAGTACATAAGGAGATATATTTCAATTACCTAATTAATAGCATCCCAGCAGGAAATAGCAGTATGTGGACATAGCAGCCCCAGGCACTTCACAAATGGACATACTAGGATGCTGATAATTCCAGCTAATGCTATTGTGCTAAAGAACTTGAAGTTTTTTCTTTTCTGCTCTGGGGTAAAATGTCACTATAACAGAGCCTTGTCCAACAAGCTCAACACCAACACCACAAACAACAGTACAGAGCTGACCAACTGAGGACTGACGGCAAAATAAATGAAGGACTTAGGTATTTTTGCCTATGATTTGTATACACTTCAATACATAGGATAAAAAAATCAGTTTTCTTAAAAATAATTGTAGCTGGCATGTGAACAAAATCCCTAATCAAAAGTTTTGTCCATGTTTCTATTAAGCCTTAACTTCCAGCTGCTCCTAATTTCTGCAGAGTTCAGGTCTGTAAAATTCACTTACTTCTGTGAAGTCCAGGAAGAAGAAGGAGTCTTTCTACAGATTTAAAAGAAAAGATTGCAGCAGTTGACAGAGGATGAAAGGCATCACCTACTCTTCCAAAAACACTCTGTAAAAAATAAAAGATTGAGGCTGTCTTGAACAGTTTGTCTGTTAAAACGGTGAGAGTTGAGTTACAAATTCGAAAGATAGGTAGCTTTCAAAGTCTTCACTTAATAGTGTGAAACTTTTTTCCTGTTTTCTTTTTTAAAAAAGAAACTGAACTTTCATGCCAAAAGCCATTTCTCCATATGTTAGGAGCCTTTAAATTTATGATACATCCTTCATTCGAAAATACCGTACACCATTTTACAACCTCATACAAAGCTGAACACAGAAGTAATTTTGTTCCCTCTGGAAATTGAGTCAGTTCTAGTTATAGGTATGTTTATATATGTATATATATA
>VWZP01004040.1:0-14638 GCA_013396995.1 Dicaeum eximium | reverse complement strand
GATCTCAGTTCCTTGATTCAACTGAAACAAAAGTATATACAAAACAAGTAATCAGGCAAAATATACATAGCAAATGTAACATGCAAAAATTCTTAACTGGATCGAAACTGCTAGTGGGCCCAAACAAGACAGACAGTTTTTCAGTTGGGAGGCAGCAACTACTAGAATAGATAATAAGCACAACATTTTTTCTACTCTGCTTCTAGATGATGTCCAACTGGTCTGAATAAAACCAAACATGAGCCCTCAACTCAGAGCAGATCTCCACTAAAAAACAATAATAAACACCACAGACTCCTCAAGACCAGCACCTGCTGCTTCAACTTAGACTGTTTCAGCTTTCTACTAGAGGAAAAAAAGGTGGACTCCCATATTTAGTTACCAGGTCTCATTAGTAACCAATGCTGCTGTGTCAGGCTGTGCTGACATATCCTCTGTGTTTAAATTGGAAGTCAAATATAGAACACTGGATAAGAAATAAGACATACAATTCTGAAATTCAGATAATCCAAATTCTCTCAAGTACAGATGACATACATCACATCAGATTTCTTAACTGTTCTGTTCTCTCTCTTTCCTAGAGAGCTTTAGCTTCCTCATCTTCTTAACCAAAACTGTGGACCACTCTGTCATTTCAGTTATGTTTTCCAGAAAATATTGATTTAATTCTGCAATCTCTACACACAATGACCATAAGAATAGCATTATGAATTTAAAACTATAAAGAAGATACTTTACAAAGGAAAATACATCTGTGTTTTTTATCTTCTAAATTATAATAATAAAAACAGTATTATCAGTATTAGTATTATTTTAAAATTTAGATATGTCTCAAAGTTGTTTGATCCATAAGCTTCAAGGCACATTCATCTGTACTACATCTGAACTACTGGTAAGAGTGGTCAGTAGTAGCATGTAGGGGGAAGAAAAAATCAAACACAAACTAGATATAGAGGGGAGACTGAACTAAAAGAAAGCATTATTAAGCTAAGAACAATGTGTAAGATTGTATTGGATCTAGCTGAGCTGGAGTTCATTTCCCCATAGCAGTCCCCACAGTGCTGTGCTTTGCATTGGGAGCTGGAAAAGTGTTGTTAACACACCAGTGTTTTGGTTACTGCTGAGCAGTGCTGGCATAGCATCAGCACCGTCTCAACATTCCACCCCCTATCAGTAGGGAAGGGATGGGCAAGATCCTGGGAAGGGACACAACCAGGCCAGCTGACCCAAACTGACCAAAGGGATATCCTATACCATATGATGTCAGCTCAGATATAAAAGCTAAGGGAGGAGGAAGCAGGGGGCACTCATTATTTACGTTTGCCTTCTGGAGCAACCCCTACAAGTGCTGAAGCCCTGATTCTGGGAAGGAGCTGAACATCACTCACTGATGGGAAGGAGAGAATAAAGCTATTTTGTTTTCCTCTTTCTTTGTGTGCACATAAACTTTCACTTTTGCTTTAGTAAACTGCCTTATCTCAACCTACTAGTTGTTTTCCATCTTATTTTCTCTCCCCTGTCCAGCTGGGAAAGGGAGTGATAGAGTGGCTTGGCGGGCACCTGACATCCAGCCAAGGTCAACCCACCACAAAAACTTTAAATGGAGTAAACAGTAATACATGTTTTGTATTACCTTGTAGAATTAAAATTCAAAATCCAAAGCTTCTGTTGAATTGCATCTAGTAGATGTTTGCAGCTCTATTGGCCATATTCAAAATAAGTTTAGAGGTGGCTAGATTTTTCAATAGTTATATAGCCAAAACATCACCTGAAATACTCCCCCTCTGACCGAAACACCAATTATATCAGCAGATAGTTCATTTTTTATTCAAAAGCAAAGCCTCAGTATTCCTATACAAAAACTCCTCTGTTTACTGTGGTTCTTGTATTATGCAAGTAGCTATATTTTAAAACATTTTACACATTACTTTGACATACTTAAATTCCAGTCAGAGATAGTATCATCATCATCAAGATCATTGTCGTCATCATCATCATCATCTTCAATACGATCTTCTTCATGTGGCTGAGCTACTGTCCGTGAACGATGAAAACGAGGTCTTATGTCCTGTTCACTATCTGGAATAGCTTCATCTTCTTCAACATCCCCCTGTCAAAAATGTTTTATCAGATAAACCAGTGCAACTATATTGCTCAAGGAAGTTAAGAATGCAGTGCAAATTTCAGTTAAATATTTTATAAACATGAAAAATTCACATCCCACTTGTGCTGCCTAGCTAACTAAAAATGCCATTGTTCCTGCATTGTGATACAGTATTTACCAGAAAAAAAAATCGGGAAAACAGAAGCAACAGAGGTAATCTCACAGAAAAGCACAAAGTACTCTTCTTGTTAAGAAATTACTCTTGATGGGAAGGAATTAGAAAGAAGAAGAGATAGAGAAATTCTAGGACAGACACATTCTAAAATGTTGTGATGGAAAAAGCTGTGTAGTTCAAGCTAGAAGGGTATTAAAATTAATTCTGATAATTTCTTTATAGGCTGCTTTGCTGCAGTAATTAATGGGTAAAAGTATCCCAGCTCTGCCAAAATTGGGTGGAAGGGGAGAGGAGCAAAGGAGGAAAACCCACAGATTATTTTCCAACAAACATGGCAGCAGTCGCATTCAGTTTTTGGAACAGCACACCTTGTCCCAGAAAGCTAAATCTCCACTGAACAGATGGCAGACCAGATCTGGTCTACCAGCTCAACCATTCTGATTTACAAGTCAGAAGCTAACCAGATATTCTTACTGAGTATAAAAGAAAGGAATGCTTACCTTTAACAGAATAATATCAATCTCTGAATATTTCATACCATTTACCAGCACAGGTATCAGTCTACAAAGAAATATTGGTACATGTCAAGAAGGAAGACCCTGGTAACTACAGGCCTGTCAGTCTCACTTCAGCACCTGGTAAAATTATGGGCAACGTTATTCTGGGACTTACTGAAAAACACTTGAGAGACAATGCAGTCATTGGTCACAGGCAGCATGGGTTCACGAGAGGGAAGTCCTGCTTAACCAACTTACTTTCCTTATACAAGGTCACCCATCTAGCTGACAAAGGGACACCAGTAGATGTGAGGATTTTTGGATTTTTAGCAAAGCTTTCAATATTGTTTCTCACAGTATCCTTCTGCACAAAATGTCCAGCACACAGCTAAAAAGGTTTATAATAGATTGAGTGAACAACTGGCTGACGGGTCGGGCTCAAACGGTTATAGTAAATGGGGTCACATCAGGCTGGCAACTCGTTATCCATAGATTTCACAGGGTTCAATTTTAGGTCCAGTGCTCTTTAATGTTTTTATAAATGGTCTGGAAGCAGGAATCAAATGTACATTAAGTAAGTTTGCTGATGATACTAAAGTAGGAGGAATTGTGGAGTCCCTGGAGGTAGAGGCGCCCTGCAGAGACAGACAAATGAGAGGGCTGGGCAATCACCAACCATATGGAGTTNACCATTTACCAGCACAGGTATCAGTCTACAAAGAAATATTGGTACATGTCAAGAAGGAAGACCCTGGTAACTACAGGCCTGTCAGTCTCACTTCAGCACCTGGTAAAATTATGGGCAACGTTATTCTGGGACTTACTGAAAAACACTTGAGAGACAATGCAGTCATTGGTCACAGGCAGCAAGGGGTNGTCATTGGTCACAGGCAGCATGGGTTCACGAGAGGGAAGTCCTGCTTAACCAACTTACTTTCCTTATACAAGGTCACCCATCTAGCTGACAAAGGGACACCAGTAGATGTGAGGATTTTTGGATTTTTAGCAAAGCTTTCAATATTGTTTCTCACAGTATCCTTCTGCACAAAATGTCCAGCACACAGCTAAAAAGGTTTATAATAGATTGAGTGAACAACTGGCTGACGGGTCGGGCTCAAACGGTTATAGTAAATGGGGTCACATCAGGCTGGCAACTCGTTATCCATAGATTTCACAGGGTTCAATTTTAGGTCCAGTGCTCTTTAATGTTTTTATAAATGGTCTGGAAGCNGACCCGAGGGCATGGAATGAAGCCACATCAGGGCAAGTTCAGACTGGACATTAGGAAAGGGTTCTTCACTGAGAGAGTGGTCGAGTCACTGGAACAGGCTCCCTAGAGAAGTGGTCATGGCACCAAGCCTGAAAGGAGTTCAAGGAGCATCTAGACAACACTCTTAGTCATATGATTTAGGGTTAGATAGTCCTGCGAGCAGCAGGGAGTTGGACTTGATGATCCTTACGGGTCCCTTCCAACTTAAGAGATTCCATGATTCTATGTCAAAATAACACATAAATAAAGCAAGCTGGTTTTCAGTTAGCTGGTCCATAATTTTGGCTGTAACCACACTCCCCCCAACAACAACAACAACAACAAACCAAAAAAACCCAGACAAAAACTTAGCCTGATAACAAGTCAGCACCTTAACCATACTCCATTTCATGAGGTTCACTAATACTTTGTAATCTGAAAAAGTGTTAATTTCTAACTAGATGTAGCCAGATGGCACAACTGAGTTTTACACTTTAAAAATAGGATATTCTTCCACATGATGAAATCTATTTTGAAGTACCTTTCAGAAATTAAGTCAAAAGCTTTTCAGTAAGAATTCATACTTCCAAAATATGCTCGATAAACAAGTTATTACATTGGCTCTCCTGTATACTATTTGTCACTTTACTTACCTGTGGCTGAAAACTCTACCTCGCTACTCTTAAGGATGGAAGTCTAACTACATTGAGTCCTCCTATCGTTTTGTGATTAGTTCAAGTATCACTCCTTAAGACAAGTCCCTGACATTGCAGAGATCTTGACATTAGTCTTTATTAGAACTTTACTTAGTTATTAAACTGGTTATGGCCATGTGTCTCCAATGGTAATGATGTATGGCAAAAAAAAAAGGACTAGGGAAAAAAAGGTCAAGTATTTCACATATAAACACATTCACTACAAAAATAAATCTGTAAAAATAAATTTATGTATTACATGCTAAATCAAGCTAATACTGAAATCACCATGGACTGACCAAGCACCAGCAACAGACTTTGTCTCTCTATATTCTGCAGCTGAGGAGTATTGTTTCTGAAGGTATTCAGGCCAGCAATAATAGTCATGCATCTCAATGGCAATATGAACTAAACAAAAAACTACAACTGGAACGTGGCATTAACCTGTGTATAGGCACAGAGGCAAGAGGTGACCACACCACTGCTCTGTGGAGCAAGAGAGACTGATTTTAGTCATGGGGGCATTGTGGTGGCACATCCCTCCCATTCTTGGGCCTGCCCTACAACCTCAGAAGCTCTGTACAAGTCTTGATTGAACCAGCTGAGCAATGAAGCATCCCTTGACCGTACTACTTGGGCACTGAAGCATCTCTGACTGTGCCAGGAGCTCTTGCATGATATAGGTGGGAACAACACTGACCATGACAGGAACATCATCTGCCTGACCAAAGTGAAGAACAAGGATATGCAGTTATCCTTGTTAGCCTTGGTAAATAATTTACCTGATTCATAGCCCAAGTGAAGTGGTACCATTGTTACAAAACTTTTTTAAAATTAATCACAGCCCAAGTGGAAAGGTGCCAAAAAGACCAACTTGGGTCAGTGAGGCCCTTTGAGCTCTCCTGGACTGCAGTGGGCTGAGTCAGCACCTCCCTCTGAGTGGGGCCTCTCAGAGCTCACAAACCCTCAAGTTTGTGATACTCAAAGGACCATCACTGATGATGAAGCCTAGGCTGATATTTCCCCCCCATCTCCATGCTCCTCCAGGTGCACCCCTTGCCTGTTGGGAAACACAAAGGGAATTGACATGAGTATTTCATTGAACCTGAGGGGAATTTTCAATAGGTACATTTCCACACATAGAAATAGGTGCACACATGGGTTTACCTGTGCATGTGTGAATTGATTATGGTATGAATGTTTTTATAATGAATCTATAATTAAGTCACTGTTATAACTGTAATAAATCCTACTGAATAACTTTTAAAATGTTAAATTAGTCAATGATTAGGTGCTGCTAAAGTCTTCTGCACCCTTATCTTTTGTATTCATATCCTTTGCACCCTTATCCCCTTTGGCAGTCCTGGTCTCCATGCAAATCATTCTAAATTGATTCTAATCCAATTTTCCTATGTATGCTTCATCTATGTAGTAATAGAGTGAGCCTTGCCATCGAACTCTGTAAAGCCACACTTTCATAAATACATATTAAAACGTGCTTTTTGCCAGTACTTTTAATGGTGACTGAGAAGCTGAAACCACTTGTTCGCAACAATTACCTTCTGAACTTTCAATGAAAGAACAGTAAGTATTCTGATTAATACCCATTACTTGGCATTTCTGCAGCATACTTCATGAGGTATGCAGGAGGTATATATTTTATAAAAAATCTACAGGAGCAAAATGGAACAAGATATTAAACAGGTTTCTAGAAGATCTTTTCCCACTTAATCTAATTAAAAAAATCTTAAGGTTATAATCAAGTATTGTCAAATTTATATAGCTCCCTAACCAAAAAGACTCACCAACAAACAAGTTGCTTTTAACAAATATGACACTGAAAGATAAGAGATATGTAATGTTACTCTTATCTGTTTTACTAGAAATTTAAAAGCTCCTTTAAAAAAAACCCCAAAACCAAGGATGAAGCTGTTGTAATGTCAATGTTCATGTAGGACAGAAGAGGTTTACAATTTATACTGAGAAGGTGACTAGTATTAATATGTGTGTTGGGAAGGAGGTAGGTAGAATCAAGAACTGTGCTATCATTCTTTTGTATTTTAAGCTATAAGAATAGGATTTAAGTAAAAACATTTTAAAACTCAAAAGTGATTTCTCATAATATTGGTTCTTCTGTTTTTCAATTCCTATTCCTGTACCACTACAGCAGCTGCTTTAATCTCAATTCTGTTTTCTAAATGCTTACGAAAACTGAAATTTGGAAAGTCCCTCCCTCTTTTTTTAAAATTTCTTTACATCTAAAATGGTCATTTTTGCTGAAAATAATGCATCTCTTCTCTCCACACTTCCACTGGAAGAGCAGAATCACAGACAGAACTGCTTTAGTGTTTTCAAAAAACTTCCATGCATATATCAAAAATTGGGTCTTCATTTACTGGGAACACTGAAGAATTTGTTTCCTATTGAAAAAGTCTTTAGTCTGGAAATAAGTTATTAGCACTGTTGAAGACATGCAGATGTTTAAATCTCGAGCATAGGTGTTCAATTTCTGTTCAATCAAGGATCTACATTTTAAGGCTTATGATAATTTTTGAAACTTACAAAAAAGTTTTTGAAGCTTAAAAAACTACTGTCAGTCTGAAGAAGCATGAAAAACACATTATACATGCTTTCAAGCTTAAGTTGCCCTGGCAATTGATATGAAATTGATTCCTAAATCTAAATGATCTTGTTATTTTGTTATGTCTTCATAAAGATGGGGAACCCCTGGCGTGACTATGCACATAGAAGCATTGCACAGAAATGCTCACAATAGCAGTTGTCAAGAAAACATGTTCATGGTACACCAGGTATTATAGGTAATGTCACATGGAGATGTTTGTTTATGCTTAAGCGCATGTTAGTATACCTTTGCCTCCATCTGATACTTAATAGGATGTTAAGCTTGAGATAAAGCACCAGTGGCCCAGTTTAGGTTGCCTTGGGAGCAAAGTCTGAAATCCTCAAACATCTTTTCAGTGACCTCTGTGACACAGCCATTTTTAATATGCACAAGAACTAGCTACAAGAAACTCCTCCCAAGCATACATCAATCTAGATACAGTCTCCAAAAGAGTAACCAGGAAAAAGTTAACTGAAGTTTAAGGATGACTTTTTCAAAATAACTAGTTCTAATTCTTAATACTTACTTAGCAAGATGCCGACATAATACATCTTTACAAATTGGCTGTTCAGCCAAAGTCAGCCAAAATTCACAAGCCTCCAAAGCCACATTTTCATCTTGGTCCTGGGTCCTTTGAAGCATATACTACACAAAAAAAAACCACAATCTTGTATAAGTTTTAAGTGAAGAAACTAAAAATATTGCAAAGTGTGTTTACAAAAATAAACTGCTCCCAGAGTAATTTCGTTTTTTGGGGGCGATGGGAAGAAACAGATATAAAAGACTACTTAAGGCTATAGTGAGAATAAGCTGAGACTTATTTATCAGTGCTAGATGATTCAGATTCTAAGTTTTTTCCCAGTTTAAGTTAGAATATTATTACCAAGAAACTATAGACAGAGACCCAAGATAATAAACAGTTTCCTGAGAATACTGGGGGGATTTAAAAATTATTTTACCACTCCCCCCCTTCTCCTTTTGAATAAAGGAGTACAACTACACACTTAGTAAGATGAAAATACTTTTTTATATCCAGTGCCATAAAAAAGCCTCTTTTTCAAATATTGATTATCTGACAGGATGCAATGAAGTAGAACCCATAACAGGGGGAAAAAAGTCTCACTTTTTCCAAGTATGAATGGTAATTCAGAGATTCAGTGTCAAATCTTTAAGCTTGCTGTTAAAATTTAAACCCCCTTAAACAAAAAGTAATTAAATACCTGCATCAGCAGAAAGGCTAAATATACCACGGCTACATCAGTTTCTTGTACATGACTGCCAAAACAATTTAGAGAAAGGGCTTGCAACTTCCAAAACCGTAATTTCTGCATTCTTCCATGCCAGCTCTTATTTCTGAAACAGTTGGTCCTTCCACTCATTTTAGAAGCTTCATGGAGGTCCATGCAGCTACCTTTCATCACACATTGATTTAAAATGAAGAAAAGCAATTCTCCTTCAGAATACCATTTTGTTCTCAAAATTAAATAGAATGGGGCAACGTATATTATCCTTATGCATTTCAGGGATGAAAGATTTGCAACAAACATATCCCTTCCTACAGAACTGCATTCCTACAGGGCTGCATCTAAAGCAGCACAGGCAGAAGGTGGAGAGAGGGGATTCTCCTCTTCTATTCCACTCTCCTGAGACCCCACCTGAAGAACTGTGTCCAGCACTGGGGTCCCAACACAAGAAAGGCATGGACTTGTTGGAGCAAGCCCAGGGAGGCCACAAAGATGATCAGAGGGCTGGACCCCCTCTTCTATAAAAACAGGCAGAGAGAGTTGGAGCTATTCAAACTGGAGAAGTGAAGGATTTGAGACCTTCTAGCACCTTCCAGTACTTAAAGGAGCTCCAAGAGAGCTGGAGATGGACTTTTTTCAAAGGCATAGAGTGATAGGAACAGGAGGATGGTATTATGCTGAAGGAGGGTAGGTTTAGATTAGATATTTGGAAGAAATTCTTTACTGTGAGGGTGGTGAGGCCCTGGCACAGGTTGCCCAGAGAGGTTATGGACTCCTCTCCCCATTTCTGGCAGTGTTCAAGACCAGTCAGGACAGGGCTCCGAGTAACCTGGTCTAGCAGAAGGTGCTTTTGCCCATGTGGGGGAGGTTGGAACTAGATGATTTTTAAGGTCCCTTCCAATACAAACCATTCTGTGATTCTATGAAGTGCACTAAACTGCAAGTGTTTCCTAAAAGGTCATTATTGTGATTAAGAACTGATGGCAACAAAAATACTGTTCTATTCTGAATTATGAACAGATTACAGCTTGGAAAATTTGAAAAATATCCTATCCATTTGTCTGTAAACTGCATGCTGCTCCTCCCCCTGCTTCGCCCTCTCTGTCTCTCTGGGCCTGGTTTAAAGCTACAGGACCCATTTCTGGGCAAGAGAACAGACGATGGGGATACCAGCATCATAAAGTCACCCCAGGACACCATTGCAAGCAAGGTTAATTAATACAACTGAAGTGATTTGGCATTTTTCCCCAGAGGGCTTGAAAATCAACACTTTTGTTATATCCAGTTATGTGTCGCAAAGACAAAACCAGAATGACAAAAAGTAATGTCTGTTTGAAGGTTGTCCTCACACTGTCATTTTGTCTTTAAGCACGTATTATAATATATGTTCCATGAAGTTAGATAGCAGTAGATTGAAAAGGCTACTTACACTCAGTGGTATAAGAGCCATATACACAGCCTGGAAATCATAGAATGGTTTGGGTTGGAAAGGACCTTAAAGATTATCCAGTTCCAACCCACTGCCATGGACAGAAACACGTTTCACTAGACCAGGTTGCTCAAAGCCCCATCTAACCTGGCCTTGAACACTTCCAGGGATGGGGCAGCCACAACATTGCTGGGCAACCTGTGCCAGGGCCTCACCACCCTCATAGGGAAGAATTTCTTCTTAATAGTCAATCTAACCCTGCTCTCTAACAGTTTAAAAAACCATTGCCCCTCGTTCTGTCACTACACTCACTGATAGAATCCTTCCCCATATTTCCTGCAGGCCCCCATAGTAAAAACAGTGATATTAGTATCAAAGCAAAGCATGGGAAGAGTACTTGAAGGCTTTTAGGCTTTTTTAGTATTCTTGTGCTATACTTTAATAAGTACTTTTAATGATAAGCTAAGAAAGTGACTTTAGGCAATGGAAATAGTTGCTTCCTAAGAAAAAAATTACAAAATAGCATAGGAACATTATTCAGAACTGGTTTGCATACTCTGTAACAGTCTTGTGTTAGTCTTGCTATGTCAAACCATCAAGAAAAAAATTATGCACAAAGCATTAAGAAAAATCCTTTGACTAGTAAAAGACGTCTATCTGAAAGCAACAGGATAAAAACAATCATTTCTTTAGCAACAAGCTGAGTTTCTGTGTTATAACTTCATACTGTCAACACCATTCAAGTAATCTCATTATGCATTGTAAAATAAAAAGTCAGGACTTCCATTGAAAAATATCTTTGACACCACATGCCTGGCTAAATATGCTATATGAATATACAAGCGCAATCTAATAACTGAAATCTATTAAGTCAGTCTACTTCTGATATATCCTGTTGTCATGTTCTCAAAGGAAAGAGAAAAAAAAACCCACAGAGAAATACATATCTGCTTCTGCTCACCTGGAAGTACATGCTCAAAAAACCCACTGAAATTCAAATTCAACCATCTCTGTTCCTCCAGGAACTTGGCAAAACAGTTACTATTAAACCTGTCTCGTTTAAAAGCATGACACTGGCCAAGACCTTCTGTCTTAGAATCACTACCAAATCATTAATATTCTTAACTACTTTAAAAGTAATTCTCCATAAGCAGAAAAAACCCTATCATGTGGATACCAGTTTCTCTCTTTTTAAGAATTCCATCAGTTAGAGCAGCCAGCATTAGAAGCATTCAGCTTGGAAGTATTCAAGCTTCAAAAGGGAAAAATCAGACTCATTTGAATGAAAAATAGTCAGTTCTCAGATATTACACTGTCACATATCAATATGTATGTATACAGAACTGGGCAAATCAGTAACAGTACACAGTAGTCCCAAAACTGCAGAGAAAGGGGAGGAAGTCTGAACTTCACAAAAAATTCACTACTGCTGTCTTTTGTAGAGAAGATGCCTAGTAATAGTTTTCCCAAAAAAATAAGGGATACAATGAGAATACAGTCTTGGATCTTCTGGTTGCTAACATCATTTCTGCCTGCAAAGTCCAGAAGTTCCTTACTGATTTGTGTGCTGACAACCCCAAGTTGTGTGGTGCAGTCAGCACAGTGGAGGGAAGGAATGGTATCCAGAGGGACCTGTACAGGCTTGAGAGGTGGGTCTATGCGAACCTCATGAAGTTCAACAAGGCCAAGTGCAAGGTCCTGCACCTGGTCAGGGCAATCCCAAGCACAAGTAGAGGCTGGGCAGAGAATGCATTGAGAGCAGCCCTGCCAAGAAGGACTTGGGAATGGTAGTTGACAAGAAGTTCAACATGAGCTAGCAATCTGCACTCGCAGCCCAGAAACCGTGTCCTACGCTGCATCCAAAGCAGCGTGGCCAGCAGGTCAAGGGGGATGATTCTCCTCCTCTACTCCACTCTTGTGAGACCCCACCTGGAATTCTGTATCCAGCTCTGGGCTCCTCAACATAAGAAAGATATTCACTTGCCTGTTAGAACAGGTTCAGGTAAGTGCAACAAAAATGATCAGAGGGCTGGGGCACCATCATCTCTGCCCATGTCATGGAGTTGGAAATAGATGCCCTTTAAGGTCCCTTTAAGGTCCNCTGTTCAGAAAAGAAGGCAGATTGTAGAGCACCTTCCAGTAATGGAAGAGGGGCTGGAGCTAGATGATCTTTAAGGTTCCTTCCAACCCAAACCTGTTGTACGAGGAGGAAGCCATTTATCACTGTCGAACCAGGAACAGAATGAGAGACTCCACGGTTCACAAGGTGAGAGAACAAGCTTTATTATAAGAAGAGCCCCCTTAGTAGAAATCCAGCGAGTCTTTTATCACCTTGCTTTAGAGCAAGCACCCCATACACTATTGGTGAACACACTCTGAAGGACAACTATTGTAAATAACAGGTCCAAAAAGAGATAATGATATAGTTTATAATTCTTTCCTCTGAGTTTCCCAGGCCAAGCCTGGGAAATTTATCTCTGTTCTTTCTACAGAACTGAGAGTCACAACACAAACCATTCTAGGATTCTATGATCGCAGGAGGGTGAAGAGTCAGAGAAGTTATCACTTGTTGACAATATAATCTCCAAAGCTTTATTGTCTCTCTCTCCAAAAAAAAACCCCCAAACCAGACCAAACAATAGAAAAAAAAATATCTCAAGTACCAACAGTGCCTACTTATCCTGTGTTAGATGAGAAGATATGTGCCAGGCTTGGGGACATGGAATTCCAGACAACACTAGACAGATGCTACAAGTCACCTCAGTTTTATGCCCCTCTAATGCCTTTGTCCAGAAGAAAAAAAAAAAAAAAAAAAACCACCAAAAACAACCTGTTTCATATTGTCTGGACTTGGCACTTATAGAATTTGACACTTGGTTATGACCCATTTGTTCATATATGTGCATGAGAAAGATTCTGATCTTTGTTATATTTCCAGTCCAGCAAGTAGTGCATGCAAAGGCTATCTAGAAACTGACAGTATTTGCCAGAAACATGTCAATTACATCTCAGTTGAACAAACAAGTACCAGTTGATTGGTCCTCTGGTAGGCAAGTCTGCACTTATCTAGAATAATCAAGGAACTATCCAAGGACACCCACCTATAAAATTGAATGCAATGGCAGGCAGCTTTGTTAGTAGCTCAAAGAGCATCTCAGATATTTAAAATTACATTCCTTATCTTTGCTGTGGCAAAAGATCCAAAAAAGGTGACAGCTTCAATGTGTAAACTGTAACAGTATCAGCACCAGAGCTAAGATTTTTAACATGATCTCACTTGCGGTCAGGCAATGCCTGGCTGCTCCATGGTATAGCTGATCCTGGCCATTTCAGGATCAATTAACTTAAAGAAGAATGAACAACTGCCATATGCACTGTCAAATACAATGCCATGTTGGCAATTAGCTAAAAAGAAACTTGCAACCTCAGTCTTGAAGGAAAACAAAGAGTAGGCAAGCACAAATGTAAAACGAAGAGTAGGCAAGCACAAAAGTAGCATACTTATTCTGATGTATGCTTTTAATTTGCTATTACTTCTGCAATCCCAAACATGTTTCAGCATACAATTGGAGAAATAAGACTCACCTCAACTATACTAATCATGTGAGGAAGCAGTCGATCCATTCGAACTTCTAGCAACATTACCAGAGCACGACAAACATTTTTGCGTACTTCAGGCTCCTCATCACCAGCCAATGCAAAAAGATTCTGTTGGAAAGTAATACCAGTAGAAAAGCCTCAATTCATCTAGTTCAACTTGTATTAAAATTTACATTATTGGCAAACTAAAGTATGCAAACATGTACTTCTGTACCATCCCACCCCACACCTCAGAAAATTGTATTATTTCTTAAAGACATATGGTTTAACAAATGAACTCTTCAGACTTTCAATATGTATTGTTACCCAGTGTTTTGGTTGTGTGCATATTAGACACAAGAACATTATTCCCTGAATTCTTTTCCCTAAACATTAATGAAGTTCTGAAGCTAGAAAATGCCTTCAGAACATAACAGCAACAAATAAAATACCCTGGTTAAGACAAAATATCATCCTTCTAATCCACATTCAGTATTCAGAGAGACCCATAATCTAGACTCAGTGACATGGTGATCCCTGTACTGAACTCTCCATCACAGTTAAGTGACAGACTGCTGCCAGTACCTCTATGCAAGAAGAGTTTCCTGTATTTATGAAAAGGAAGTACTTTCAAAATACTAATTTCTTGGGCTGGGAGAGTGCTTAGAGTAATTTGAGCATAAGCATGCAGAATGACTTTCAGCCCATGGGGACTGAAGCTAAGAATGGGAAGCCATCAATATGAAGTTTAGGGGTATTGGTGGTTGTAAAACATTATTCAAAGCTCTTGATAAATTAGATATGTTATTTGACTTACCCCTCCAACCAAAAATGCACTCACCTCAATAAAAGAATCTATGTGCAACATAAGAGCTTGAGTTCTGCTGATGATAAATTGATTGACACATGCAACGGCATGAGACCTACAAATTGAACAGTTAAAATATATATATGTTTTTCATGTCTTAAACATTTTCTAAACTGCACATAGACATCAAAAACATTAGGAAGTAAATAACACTGTGTCTTAGGTTGCAAATGCA